>VYXC01001552.1:478671-517847 GCA_013397175.1 Platysteira castanea | reverse complement strand
TTTTTTTTTTTTTAGCAAATATTTCTCTTTGGAAGCACATCGAAAAGCATTTTATCACTGTAGGCAAACTCACAAATGGTTTAACAATTAAGCCCTATTTAAAACAAAAGGAGAATAATTAAAATAACACTAACAGCCTCCTGCTTTGAAACACAGTAAAAGTGAAAAGGAAATAGAGAAAAGTAGGTGAGAGAAGAAAAAATCCATACCTTCAAGGGAGCAAAAAGAATCGTAGGGACATCTCTGACCTGGTCTGTGTGCTTTGCAGAGATCCACAAATCAATACACTGCTGAAGCAATAGGGTGGTCTTGGGAATAGACCACGGTGACCCTATCTCTTCACCTTTGGCTGCGTGAACTTTCTTCACATCACAGAAAATGCCTCTCCTCCTTCCTGGTTGTATCTCTGACTGCTCCCTTAACAGCTGCACTTGCTCAGGACTCCTTAACAACTCTTTCTGTATGGATTTTTCTTTCTTTGGTGAGAGACATCTTGCATGGGCTGATCCTAAAGATGTTGTTGTCATTTAGTCAGGGTTAAAGCTCCAGATCGTCAGTGTGTAGGACTAGGGGGAATTTCAGCTTTCGTTTAACATGAAAGTGTTTTCTAGCCCCTATAGTTGGTGATAAAAACTTGAAAATGTGTCCCCAGAAAACTATAGATTCCAAATCCCAGCAGGCAAATAGAAAGATCTCCCCTTTCTCACCACTCCACATGCAAGCCAAATTATTTTTAAAGTTCAGTATTTAGAAACCATCTTTGCAACTGTGGAACATTTGGGTCTGGCAATCTCCCTTTGCTCTGCCTCCCTCCTGGTATGGAACCTTTCCTCACCAGCTAAGATTAAACCAAGAACCAGGACAGGGACTCTGGATAGACTGAAGCCAGATCGGTGAGAGTTAGATGAGCCCAGAGCAAGGAGTTCGGGCTCCCTGAGCATTGAGACAGAGGCGTTGCCCCTCCTGAGAGAGTGCCGAGGGTGAAGGCACAGGCTAGCAGCCTGCCGCCGCACTGGGAGAAACCCAGGGAGGGTTTATGTCTGTGGGACCGAGGAATGCGGCAGGCCCCGCTCTGAGGAAAGAAGGAGAGTCAGCTTCCCTGCCAACAGAATTAGGGCTCTCTTCCAGCATTCAGAAACATAGATACTTTTATATATTTGCCACATGGCTTTGCTGCGTAGCAGCACATGTGTTGTGGCTGCGCAGTGCTGAGTGAAAAGAGCACCCAAATCGAAGAGTGTTGTGGGTGGGGAGGTGGCACTGGGTGGTACTGGGCAGATGGATGGTGGTACCTGAGGTTGGGGAAGAAAGCTAAAACCACTCATCTTTGGCCAGCCAAAGAAAAGGTTTGCACCTGATTGACTTCATGCAAGAGCAGGAGACCCATTACTAGCACTGATCAAAGTTGCTAGGGAAGATCTAGCCTTTATTTTCTTTCCCTGATTTTGTAATTGTCAATGTGTGCCCTGGTGGTGCTGTCAGTAGTACAAAAGTCTTCAAGGAGACCACACCCCATTGAACCAAGCAACAAAATCATAAGAAATAATCATAAAGGGCTTACATTGAAATCTGACAAGAGGGGCGAAGGGTAGGAGGAATTCCAGTCTCAGGTTACCAAAGTCTCACTCCAGTGGCTTAACTATAAAAGACATCCCTCCTCCTAGCTTAAGTTAACAGGGGGGCAACCATTGAAAAATCAGGCCCTGTTCTCCCACTGCTCTTCTGAAAACAGGCCACAATGTAATTTCCAGCTTAAGAAGACAAATTTTGTAGAAGTGGACATTCTTGACAAACATGCCTATGGTTCATGAATAGTCTTGGAAAACAAGGAGGCAATTTACGGAGAGTCAGTTCTGAATGCAAAAGAAGGTTTTCCTTGCCATGACCAGAGCCAGCAGAGAAGCAGGTGACACAAGACAATCTGCATGCAGCTGAAGGCTGATGGAAAGCTTGTTTGTGCTCAGCACGCTAGAGAAGTTGTTCGGGAACAGTTACGTAAAGATTAGCCCTGTAACGCTGCCAAATACTTTGTGTTATTATGTGCTGTGTTTGTGCCAGGCAGCCCCACATGTCAGAGCTGCCTCACAGGGCAGTTTTAACATGCACACCCACATTTTCAGAGTGCTCAGAAGAATAAAAAAGCCACGGAGGAACCAACTCTGACCTCATTCGCATGGCTGCCACCGCTGATTCCCGTCAGCTTGCCTGAGTGCAACCAGTGTAGAGCCGGAAAGGCACATCTACCGCATTTTGGAGATGGCTGTCCTCGCCTCCCCTCCTCCTTCTGACCCATCATGTTTCCTCAGAGAATCCCAGCTGCATGGATAAAAAAAAAGTAGCAACTCAACCATGTGGGAGCATACAAATTTAATGTCGACTAAAGATGAAGGCTGTCTAAATAACACAATAGTTGGAGTTATGCAGGTCATAAGTCTAGGGAGTAAGAAGCTCACAGTATTTCTTTTCTTTTCTCCCTTGCTCAGTTTTCTTCACAAAAGTTCATTAAACAATGATTCTTTCCCCTTTAAAAATTTATGAATGAATGATGTGTTCATGAAAATGAGAGAGCAAAAAGGCCTGGCCATAGCCAGGCCCAGCAAAGTCTAGCACTCTGCAACCTTCCCCATGTGCCTTCCTCTCCCAATGTACTTCCAGTCTGACCCAAAACACTACTTCCCATGATATCTACAACTCACAGAGGGAGAGACTTATCAACGATGTGTACAGGTGTTATGTGTGTGAGATATACCTGTCCTGGCAGGGAGGGGACGTGGAGCCAAAGACCTAGAGGAAAATGTTCTTTCATTAGTCCAGCAAACTCCTTTGATCTGTATTATGCAGGTCTCAGTCACAAGGATGCCACAGCCATAAAGGAAAATCAGAATCTGTCTGAAAATAAGGAGGTCTATTATTTCAACTAGTATCAAAAGTGCGACCATCCTCTTCCAAGTCCTGGATATAGCTACATTAGTGTAGCCTGCCTGATAAGAAAGGAACAATAAATAACCAACAATAATGACAAATTTTTATACAGCCCTTTTCATAGGCAGGTTTCCAGTACTTTACAAAATATAAAACTAATCTTAATTCCCCACTCATATTCTGTATCTCCATAGAATTGCTTTCTCTTTTTCTTTTTTTTTTTTTNTTTGTTTTGTTTTGTTTTGTTTTAATTTTGAATATATTTTCTACATTTATTTCTTTACTGGGCTTTCTTTTTATTTTTTTCACTTTTTCTTTTCCCTCCTCTTTATTCTCACTTAGCTTCAGTTTTGGAACTTTTGTAGTTTAAGTAGCTCTCCAGTTTCTCTAATATTCTACCTCTTTTCATTACTTTGTATTTCTGTGTCCACTCCTTTCTATTCTTTCTATTCTTTGCCCTTTCTTCTTTATCTCTTCCTCTTTATCCATTATCTTCTCCCTTTATCCCCTGTTATGGTGATTCTTTTTGCTTTCCAGCTCAGTTATCAGTCTTCTTCTGACACCCCCTTCCTTACTGTGATCATTTCACATGCCCCATTCCCTTTGTCTTCCTCTGTTGTTATTATTCTTATTTATATAATTTACGGCAGTAGTGCCCAGAGATCTAATCTTGACTGTGTTTTCACCACCATCACCATCAACCTTTTCAGCGTTCTGTTTAAACAGTCAGGGGCATTCCCTGTCTCAAATATCTCTTTCCTAGCTCTTGTTTTTACATCTGTGGGTAGGGCCTGGATGGTAATGGAAATGTTCTGTCTTCAAGGCAGTCTGTCCTGGAGTGTGCATGGAAGGGGCCACACCACGACATGGTGTCCAGGAAGAAAGCCAACTCACTTACTGCAAAGTACCTGCCAGGAGTGCCGAAGGACACAAACCCTTTCCACAGCTCCAACTCTTCCACGGTCAGGTTGTCAGGTAACTGTAGATAGAAAACAAGCAGACTCCAGACTGTCTTCACAGGACGGGTGGCTGTTGTCAGCAGTACTCTTCTCTAGGATTGTTGTCAAGATAAAGACCGTAAGTGCAGACATCTGGGCACACTTGGCACAGCAGACTCCACCTCAGTAAGGATAATCCAACTATAACAGGAGACAGAATGACTCAGAGCACCTCACAGATGGGAAGTGAGACATTTTCTTGGTACTTGTGAAGGGGTAATCTGATAATAATTAGGTTTAAAAAAAAGGAAAAAAACCTAACAGCAGCAACGACTATAAGAACAAAAAACAAAGAAACAAACAAACAAAACCAAAATACCCAAACACAACACTGTGGAGCTTTCTGGGCTGCAGAGGGAGTACTTCAAGCTGCTTCTTCCCTGTCGTAAGGTACAGTTTCATGGAAGCCCACAACTCATTGAATAGTGTGTTTAGGAGGTGACTTTCTTTTGTGGATTTCTATGTCTTTTAGAAACTGAGCCTCAGAGTTTTGCTGGATGGGTAAGGTGTCCAGGACTTCGACAGAAGAGACAGCACCTACTTTTTTCTAGAAGGATAAAATGTAAATGAGGACTAGTTGTACCACCACCAAAGGGACTGGGACAGGTTGAAATTCCTTTACTTTGACAGACTGCATTTTGTGCCATAGTGATGAGAGGTCTTCAATCCAGAGGGCTGTGAAAGTCAGAGGAACAAAATGAAAAAAGGAAGAGGCTTGGAGTGACATAAGAAAAAACATGGCTGCTGGAACACAGAAACAAGGCAGGAAGGTAGAGGGAGGAGAGACGCAGAGAGCAGAAGGAAATTGAGAGAAGTACAGTTGTTTAAAAAAGTGTTACTTATGGAAAAAAAGGTCCAAAAACTGGTCTTGCAGTTACTGGTTTTTTCCTCTTCTTTTAATTTCTTATTCTTCCGTCTTTCTTTTTTGAAGGCAAATAGATCATAACACATCAGTGTGCACTTATCAGGTCTCTGGCCATATATATTATTATGTTATGACCTGGTCAGAACTTTTTTGGCCAGAAGAGCTGATAGCACTGACATATATTTAACCCAACTTTTTGTTTTCAGTCACCAATATCTCTCACAGGCTTGTTCCATCTTCAGTTGCACTTTATATTAACTTGGCTGCTTCCCCATGCTTCTGTCTTTTTTGTATCAAATGATGGCTATTTATACACTTTCCACACATATATGGGAGGATAAATGAGATGCTCGAGCCAAAGCTACACTCTCTGGTCAGTAGCAAAGAAATTTTTTGGTATCATAATTCTCTTTCCTGTTCTGTGTAGTGTGTGGGACTTTTACCCAGGAATTTTGAAGGTCACTAAACATCCTGGGGAGCAGATCCACAGTCATCCTATAGATCAGAACAATGGGAATACTGGCTTGTTTGTTTGGGGGTTCTTTTGAGGGAAAAAGTTTTATACTAATACAACGTTTGATGCCACTAGCAGGGAAATGTATTCATGCTGCGCATTCTTAGATGTATGAAAAATAGATCAAGTGGGGTTTTTTTATTATTTTGGAAGAAGAAAGGAAGAAAAAGAATGAAATTTATTATATTTGAAATGTTTGTACACTCTTAAACAGAAAATCCCAACAAGCCCATACTCCTATCAACCTGTAGCTCAAATTATTATGTTAGCATAGAGCATCAAAAGAAGCACAATTACTACTGCACCCAGGAAATAGTGATGGATGGGGAAGGAGGAGGGAAATTAAATGAGAAAAACTATTATTTATATGTACTCTAGTTTTAACATAAAAATGGGGAATTTTTGCTGTTAAACGTTGATGTGCACAAAATCATAGCCAAGTCTAAACACCTTAGTCATGGCAGGGGGTTAAAAAGGAGAATATTTGAGAATAATGTGAATTAAAAAGGCAAGTTAGTTTAAATTTCTGTTTGGTAGGGCCTGAGGCCTACAACTCCAATGGGAATACACTGTAGCCGGAGGGCTGATGAATGCCCCTAATGAAGTTGGACAACCTGGAATACATGCATAAAATGATTTTAAATATTGATATGATGTCATTGTGTGACTGAAGATATTGAAATGTTAATTTTCAGAGCTAGACAGGTTGTGTCTAATTTATTATATGGAGGGGGAATGATTATTTACATTTTTTAATGTACCAATAAAACAATTATGGGATTTAAGGACAGAGAAAATATTCATGTTTCTTGGAGAGCAAAACGCATGTCGCAATGGAAATGACTTAGAGGAGCTTATACCAGCAGATGTTAAGAAATATGCTTTCCCTTTTTTTTCCTTCCTGATTATTGAGGTAATGCATTCATAAACTATGTAAATTAAAAGGACCCTTTGACCAACGTTAATTATATTTAACCTGCTCTATGTATAGTAGAAAGAACAGCTTAAATATATCACTGGGGACAACTAACTCACCCATATATTCTGGATGTGTCTATTATAACATTTCTATGACATTGCCTGGTTTTCAGAAAAATTCTTACCATGAAGGAGACGTGGTGTTATAATGGTACGTTCAGTTCCATTGTGATATGAAAGTTTTTACGGAGAGTGCCTCAGGGCATCTGTCTGCCTCATGTGTTCAGTATTACGGCTGTATAACACACAGAGGTAGAAGTGTATTAAAGCCAAAGCCATTGCAGACTGCTGGAGGTTGCTGGTGCTAAGGTCCAATCCTGATGATTCCCAGACCAACCCAAAGAAAAACATTCTTTGCAAAAATTACCCAGGCTATTTCATTCCCTTGTTCCTGTGTTCCCAGCTGATGTTTCTACTTGCAAAGAAAAAGGACTTAAGTTTAATTTAAACTCTAGTGCAAACTGAAGCAGCTCCTTTATACATAAAGTCGTTTGGGGAATGATTTTCTATTTCTCTAAAGCATAAGTTTGGCATGATCTGCACTTATGATATGTGCTAGCAAGCAGGAATGAAAACTTTCTCTTCTCTCTGATCCCATGCTTGCCTTTTACTTCAGCGGTTTAAAACAATTTAGCATAGTTAAGCACATGCCTAACTCAAAGCATCTCAGTGAGGCTGTATCTCTGACCAAAGATGGGTAACCTCATGCTGAATCATGACCCAAATGATTGCAGACAGTGTAGCATCAGATAGGTCCTTTGAAGAAGATACACACAGTGCTCTCGTGTTCCACTAACCAATCACAGACACTAGAAATACAGCCTATGACATGGGCAGGTTTTTTTCTGTGTCCAGCCTTGAGATAACCTCCAAAAAGGGCAAAATGCTTTTGGGAATGCAATGGCAAGATTGACAGAGAAGCCTCCTTCCCCTGAACATCCCTCCTCTTCCTGAATTGTATATACCAACAAAGACCAGATGGGCAAATGATGCAGAGGCAGAAAAACCTTGAAGCCTGAACTCAGTCATCAAATACATAAAGAGCTAGAAAAGATAGAGGAAATGGAGGTATGGCTGAGAACAAAGGATATGTGAGAAATTTACATTTTTTAGTGAACAAGATAGGTGATTGAGGAAGGCTTGACAGAGATGCGTAAAGTCACAAACTGCCCAGCACAGGCACTGATTACTCATCTTCTCACATTATCAGAAAGAAACAGCACCCAGTGAACTGAGCAAGAACCACATTTACAACAGACAAAGGTATTTTTCCCCAGAGCACATAATTGTATAAATTTTCAGCTGCAACATGATTATAAGAGACAAGAAAACTAATAGATTTGAAAAAATTAGAGAAATTTGTAGAACATAGCTTCCTAAGTCTGGATATAACCTCTGCTTCAGTAAATTGCTAAACCATTGATTGTCAGTAGAAAAAAATCACTTTATATGTCTCCTGTTTCCTCTTGTTGTCCCCTAACCATCCTCCCCTGTTAATGCCAGGTATAGTTAGAGCCTGTAATGCCTGTTAGTAGTAAAGAGGGCAAGAGAGGCTGCCCAGCCTCTTACAAAGGTGTACAAGGCACATACAATGTTCAGACATTTATCAATATATCTCTACCAGCTGGTCCCTAAAAAGTGAGCTGATTCTTGGCATTCACAACACATTTCATCCAAATGGGAGCAACTATCAATGGAGAGTGAGTGTCAATAGAGGAAGACTAAGAGCACAGAGACAGAGAAGTGTCTCTACAGGCTGACTCCTGGTGCACTCCTCAGCATGTGAAGCTCCACAAGCACATTCACAGCTTAGCATACTGCCCTTGTATCCCCAGCTTCCCTGAATAGACATATTTCACAGCACATTTCAGCAACTATTTACTTCTTGGTAACTGATACAGTTATTTAAAACTAATTTCAATTAAGGAATGGATCAGATCTCATGATAATTCCAGCTACGCCCTTTTCTCAAGCGATTGCCCTGGAAAAAGCACTGGTTGGATCTCAATTTTGTAATCAAATAGCCAAACTGTGTGATTAGATTATATCAAATTAGTTGCCATTCACCATCTGACACCCTCAACTAATGCCTCCTGCCACTAATTGACTTTATTTCCACTTCCTTTAATGTAACTACCTGTTTTCAGGCTAACTGGATTTACATGCCTTTCAGCTTGGTCTTTCTGATAAATATCCTGCATCCCTCCTGCTCTTCACCTATCCCTACCAGCATCAGTCCTCTCTTCTTCCACCCCTCTTTTCTCTTTTGTCTTACTATGCTCCTATCCTTAGGCTTTATCTTTCAAATATGCAGCATTGTTTTGGCCGCAATACAGTGAAATATTAAGGGAAAATCTAGTATGAAAAAGGTAGGTGAGTCCTATGAGTCCTACCTTTGAGCAGAAAGGTATCACAAACACAAAAAAATAGCCTGGGCTGACTGAGTGAATGGTCAGAACTCACCCTTCGACTGCAGGGAGCTTCCTAAACCTCACCCACTCAGACCTGAGGGGTGGAGCCTGGCCGGCAACAGGGAATCAATTACGCCTGAGTCCTGCACATCCTAAATTCAGCCCTGTTTAACATCAGCCCTGTTTAACACGGCCATTCAGAAATACCGCCTCTCCTGTGCCTGCCCCTTGCACTCACCGCCCAGGTGCGTGGAGCAGAGGTAAGAAAACCCAGAGAAGGAAACTCAGCTGGGACCGAGCACTCCCACCCACAGAGTGCCGGGGCCCTTTTCTCTCTCTCTAGGAATGTCTAATGTGCTACAGCTTTGCCTGGGAACTACAGAACACACTCCAGGTTTTCTAGCACAAAGCAGAGCAACCCCCAGGCAGCTGGAAACGGTGCAAACAGAGCTGAGTGCTCCCCTCGCCTCCAAGTTGTGCTGAGTAACAAAACAGCCTTGCCCTCTCTGCAAGGTGACAGGTTAGCTACACACCGTCTGCATCAGGCTGTCCCCTGAACATGGCTTGAGACTTTCTAGATTAATGAGTATCACTCACCATTCATAGAAAGTTTGACTAGAAAATACCCATTGCTATGAGAAACAACTGTGCATTAGCATTTTTCACTGCTAATCTGGGATACAAACAAATTTTAAGAGCACTGCAGCAACAACTTTTCCTGGGAAGAACATAAGCATGGAGAGAAACTTTTTTTAAAAAAAATTTAGCTTTGAAATGCTTCTAAATATCAACAGTATTTTAAAAAGTTGTAGCATTTCTAGAACAGGAATGTGATATTAGCTGTCTAAAATTGCATTCATGAAACAGAAAAGTAGCATCTTTTTAATGGTCTTAAAACTGAAGGAATAAACTTTAATTCACTTGTTCAGATTAAAAAAAGTGAATACAATTGTAATTCAAAGTAAGTGGAAATACATTTTTCAGTTCACATATAAGTCTTTAATACTTTTGTATTGTAACAAATGCAATTCCAAAATCATGTAATGTATTTTGTTTCCTCTTTTACAAGACAAGAGAAAATCTTTCTACAGTATGGGTCAAAGCAAAATTCTCATTCCTAAGCTTCCCAAAGAATTGTGTTCACTCAATAGATCTTTTTTATGTATATAAAAGTCACTGCTTTTTGTCTTCTGCTAACCAGTAATCATCATTAGGAATGATGGACAATAGGATTTGACTGAAGAGCTGCAAAATTTTTAGAATACATTTGCAAGGCTGATTTAAAAGTCACATAGTATAATATATATTACAGCAAATTGTCTAGGCCACCTTAGAAGAAATCATTGATACAACTGAGTAAACCAGCGCTGGCCTTGATGGAATAGCTTTGGCACAAAAGAAATAATGGAGTAATGCATTCCCAAGAATTGAGAGCTAATAGAGAACAACATAATGGATATTACCCAGGATGTAATATCCTTATTCTCGTACACATCACTTCATTTCATGTCAGGATGCAGACAAACTGAGAAGAGAACTTGTGGGAGGAAAGGGGGAGGGTGAGGGCCGAGGGTTCGTCCATGAACAGATGAATCTGATTCACCAACAAAACCTCTCAGGACAAAGTGCAAGTCACAGATTCAGCAACATTAGGTAAGAATTTTAAGAAACTCTCTAAAGCTGACCAGTTTTCCAGCACTCCAGATCCACTCTGGGGTTTACTTCCTTCTCTACAGCTCCTTTCTCATCTTAAGCAGGAAAGGCCCATGATGGTAAATGTCTGAGGGCAGTAACCCTAGAGATAGATCTGAACAGGTTCAAACAACTTTTGTTCATTCCTGAGAAGATTGTTTGGATCCAGATATTTAGTAAAAGAATGTTTGGGGGGACTTCTAGGCACATTCATTACACTTACTTGTGTTGCTGTTGTGCAGCAGTCCCACTTTGCTGTAACTTCACAGGAGACCAACAGCCCCTGTTCCAGAGCTTTCAGCAAGTGCTCATGGTCAAGAAACGCAAAATTACACTGAAAGAGGGAGAGGCAGGTTTCTTGGTCTCTGTAAGTTCCTATAATTTGCTTAGTGTGTGCTTCCCAACACATGTCCTTTAAAAAGTCAGATTTCTCAATCAGCGACTGCAGAAACTTAGCTTAAAATTATCACTCATTTACCACCCTTTCACTGAAATGGTTTCTGTGCATACGTACATGCATGTGAGTGCCCATATTCTCCTGTAGTTGCTATGATCTGAATTTTTTCATGTTGTAGCACCCATGTCTGCATCTCTGTTGTCCTGCATCTTCAGGCAGGCATTTGTATCACTGGGATGCAGGTGTTAAACAGCACTACTGCTATCACGCACTGTCTCACACCCACACTGAACTCACCTAAATGACTACATAAGATGCACAGCAAAGGACAATCAGCCCCCAGGTTTCTGGGAAAAGTACATACCTCTCAATTCTGCCATTGATTTGTCAGGAGATGTATACTCAAGTAGATGGCTCAGAAGAGGATCCTTTAGGAAGAGTGTGGTCAGATTGACCTCACTTTCACTGAGCTGACAGCCTCATGAAGAAAGTTAAACTGAATATCAAAATCATCAGCAAAAACCTCCTCTTTCTTTGATTGTACAGTTTAAGAGGAGCCATTCGAGCTCAATTTATTCTCTACACAGGAACTTCATTGATTATCTCAGATATTCATGCAGGAAGGAAGATGAGATAAGAAAGTTCTTTTTTTTTTAAGTGATTGCAAGATGGAGAAAACTGCTTTGTGAGTGTAATATATACCATAAAGTTCCTTTTGTATAATCTGCTACTGAAAAGTGAGAAGAGTTTACCTTTTCTGAACAAAAGAAACATTAGGGATGAGCAGATGATTACCAAGGGCAGAGATATGAATACTATGATTAACGTATATATTCAGATATAAGATTAGCATACAAAAAAAAAGTTGTCCTGGGAAAAATATTGTGGAGGTTCTGCCATTGTCTTGCACTGTCAATCACTAACAGTAGGAAGAGAGACTGATCACTATTCTTTTTTTTTTTTTTTTTTGCCAAAGGATATTCTGGTTTTATCTTAGGCTATCAACCATAATAGGGATTTCCACTGATTTTGAAAGGGAATCAGTCCTGATTCTACAGTGCTGCCATGAATGGAGATGGGTATTCAGGTATATTCGACCAAAGTCAAATGAACACTCCACCAGTCCCACTCTGGTAGGAACTGTGGAACTGCAAACTCAAATTCTAGGAGCACACAGAGGCACTACAGCTCTGCTTCCCTCACTGGTAGGTTACTGGAAAGGATAAGGAAGCAGCCTGTGTTTTTTATCTGAACTTTGGTGGTTGCAGTGTGAATTGAAAGGATTAAGTACGAACGTACCCTGGGAGAGTCTGTGCTCTCAAGTCAGTTGCTCAAACGCAGGTATTCCCTTAGCAGAAATCACCACACTCCCCAAGGAGTCAAAGCATGCACTTTCACATCAGGACAGTTCCTGTGCATTGATTGACGCAGAAATTTTCAGTTTATGGATTTCTTGGGTCCATTTACAGAGTAACAAAAACATCTCCAAAGGCTGCCTCTTATGCAGGCAAGCTTTTATGGTCACACGCTTTAAAAATGCTGTTTCAGCTGAGGACACCTAAATATTGTGTGGAGAGAAACTGAAGTGGACAACAAGGCTCAGTCAAAACATCTTAGTGCTTTTTTGATCTCAGGATTGCTGTGTGTCAGTCTAGTCCTCTGGTACAAGCCACAGTGACATGTATCAGTCATGAGTGGCACTAAAATGATGCTACAATTTGTGCTTTTATTCATAACACCTCTGCTGACAGCAGCTGAAGCCTGGCATGGGGGCCCCTGGAATAGCTGCACCAGAAAAATAGCAACACCTCAGCCCTCTATCACTAACTTTAAGTGTCCTTTAGAATATACCTGAAAAGAGATTAATCTCACCCATATCTTAAAACAAAGAGTAGTATCTCTAATGTCATTGCTAGACAACATGGAATAAACCAGCAGAAACATTCTTACTTCACAGGACATTTCAGCAGGGTCTCAACAGGCTGGTTGTGGCTACTGCAGGAATTAAGAGCTGCAAAAGCAAGTGGAAGCATGTCTCAGAGAGGAACTAAGCAGATCAGCATGGGTACACCACCTCCTTTATTCCTGTTTATGCTGGTGTTAGATTTTGATGTAAGTATAGAAGCAAGGGACTTTTGAATTCTAATATCCTCTCTTACCTGAACTCTTTTGGCCTTGGGCAAATTTCCTAACTTTTTAGACTCCTATTGTTTATCTTTACAAATGCAAATAAAACTATACCACCTGTGTTATATTAGTGCTGAGTGTTTGTATACTGCTACTGATTTTAACCACAGATTTATGCAGAAGCAGTATTTCCCAGAAAGAGCTTGCTGCATCATGGCACACCTTTTCAAAGCTCAGTACAAGGTAGAATATCCACATTTTGCATTTCTCTGGCACATGTATGCAGGGTGGGATGCTTTCTAATATTTATTTTCTCCCAAATGCTCTGAAGCTGACAAATCAGGCATTATTAAATAGACACTTTAAAAAAAATTACTCAGCTGCTAAACCAATCACTGTAGGTTGTAGCTCAAAATGAAGTTGGAAATCTGCACCTTTTAATAAAACAATCTGCTTGAGAGCTGATGATATTTGGTTATGGAATTTATCTGTAAATATAATTAAAAATTCAACGAGAGAGTGCTCTGAACTGAGGGGTAAATATTCAGAACGATGCAGAGTGCTCAAGCTACATGATTCCCATTATCGTTAATGGGAGTCCTACAGCTAAATCCCTAAGCATCACGCTAAAAATTTACCCCCTAGTGTTTGCAGATGGAACAAAAGGATTATTGTACATACCAGCAGAAAATAAAGTTACGACTGACATTTTGACCAGAAAGCTTCCATCGGGATTGATCAGTGAAAGCCTTAGCCTACTAATTCTCTCACTGACTGTTTCTTTGGGGTTTCTCCCATCTGAAAAGGCATTCTTGATTTTTATTTAATTCACTTCTATTTACTGATTTTCATGTCATTATATCCCTCAAATTCTTCTCCTTCTGGCTTTCTACCAGAACATTTCTCTCTGCTTCACACCAGGTTTCCTGGCTTCAGTGTGCACAAATTCAGGTCCCTGAACCTTAAACATAATGGACATAAGAACAGAAGAAGCGTACCTATGCCAATGACCTTTCAGCTGAGTTAGCTGAATGTGCAGATTTACCCAGCAATAAAATGCTGCAGGGGACTTTGGGGTGATTAAAAATTTGAGGGGGAAGGGGAATTCGCTCAAGTGACTTTATTTATGGTTTGCACCTTCTGCTCTTGGGTTGGGGCTGTGTATAGGACTCCCTCCCATGAGATGTCCCTACCCTGCTGAAATCAGTGTCAGTTCAGGAGTCTGAGCCTGATCCTGCCAGCAGATTTAACAAGCACCAATTGATTAGGTAGGGGCTGGACAATGGTATGGGCAAAACAATGTGATCCCTTCAATTTCCTAGAGCTTTTTGATAACATTTTCTTAAATAATGGAAAAAATGCTTCTGGCCCATCTTTTAAATGTAGACATATATTTATATACACACATACATACCTAAGTGAGAGGAAACCTCCAATTCTTTTAATTTCCAGTCTTGATTTCACATATTCTAATGCAAAAATAGGCAAAAGGATTTGTTTATGGTTTGTAGACCATGCTGCAATCCTGAGTGAATTTTTATGGGTGAGTTTTAAAGCCCTCAACAATAGGGGTTTATAATGGAAACACTGATAGACTCTTATTATAGTGCTGGTCATAAATATAATGCAATTTCATTTTATATAATATTCTTCTTACAAAATATCACAAAATGTTTTACAGTAAGAATCAATTGAAAGCTAAAGCAAAGGGAAAGAGAATTTGAAGGCAAAATTTCATTGACTTTAGCAAGGGGGAAAGAATTCCTTTCTGATTTACACAAGTAAAAGTCCAAAATTTCTTCTGCCCGAACTTGGTATAGAAAGCTCTTAGGAGGATGAGAACACATACAAAAAAAATGTGCCCTTCTCTCCAAAATTCAAGATTTCAGCTCCTAGTTCCACTCTTTATGTATTCGTGAGGCTCCATTACATACCTTGGCAAGGCCCTTCGTTAGATAGTCTGGCAGGATCAGACTTTAAGTCTTGAATTGTCATTGATTTCCGCAGGGCTAAGGGCACCTGACAGCTTGTAGCCTCATAGCCCCGACCCAAGAAGAGCAGAAGGTGCAAAACAGCAAAGAATGAAGTTGCTTGTGCGAGTTCCCCTCCCCCCCTCAATTTTTAATCACCCCAAAGTACCCTGCAGCATTTTATTGCTGGGTAAATAATATAATGAAAAAGTGCCTACATGACACAAGCCACATGGGCACAGACAGCTATTAAAGCTGAAATGATTTATTTTGTAACAATCCGAGGTAGCACACTTTAACTCTAGGTATAGCAACCCCTCCATTTCTGCTTGCCTCATTTGCATAAGTAATTGACAGCTTGTTAACAGCTCATTAGGAACACTGAAAACCATGTGACAGATACAAACCTAGTGCTAGAGGGGAGAAAATCTGTGAATTACAGTATATTGAAAACTCAATCAGATTCAGAATTACAGGTCACAACACAAGTTGGTTATTTTATTAGGTTAAAAAAAATTAAAAGGTTAACATACCATTTTTCGACCTGTATTTTTAAGATAGCAGGCTACAAGGTAATTAATTAAGAATCTGATTGTGAAATGAGCTACTCTCTGCTGCTGTGGGTAGGTTTAGGAATGGTACAATGTTAATACAGCAGGGCAAATAATAACTGCTGAAAATTTAAAAAAAAATTAAAAAGTCTTGATACAGTATTCAGTTTTAATTTGGGGTTATACCTTCCTCAAGAAAGCAAGTAACTTCCAGACTCTGCAATCTAATATTCTGTAACTGAGAAAAATGTGAGGAATAATTTGATTTTAGTCTATAAAAAGAAGATAAGTGTTCTGATTTGCACACTTTTACTATCCATAAATTTTGATGATTTTTTCAAGGACATTTAAATATAAACAGTGCAAATAACAGTTATATCAGCAAATCTACTTTTTGTATTAAACACACAAACCCCATAATCTTGCTTTTCTAGCACTGTTAGCAGAAATAGAGTAACATGTAGAAATAAAATTACCTTGCAAAAACTCTCCCTTTCTTTGAAACTGGATATGGATTCCCTGTAACTCAAGTGACATTTGCTGATGAGGACAGAGCTGGCCAACTGCACACTAGTCTGTAAGGAAACCAGAAAGCCGTGTGATTTTAGATCTTCTTTCATATACCAGTGGTTTATAGATTCCTCCCTCATGAAAAAACACTAACAAAATGTGATCAGATCTAAACCTCTGACTATTTGGGAAGAGGAACAACAATGTTAAGGTGTGGGATTATCAAAATCTCCAAGTGCTTGTTCATATGGAGGGTTGTACTGTTTCAGTTCAAGAGGTGCAACTGCTGCAATATGGATGCATATGTTATTTAGATAAGTTCCAAAAAATAGCTTCTGATAGAGTCTCTTATCTGAAATTGTGGATCTACTTTGGTACTACAAATACAGCCATATGACTACAGTCCTCTGGCTGGTGGGGATAAAATCTTCTAGTGTAGACATAGCTTAGGAGTGATTAATGAATCTGTGACCTGTGGTACAACAAAAGCCACGTTTATAAGTCACTTCAGCACTTTTGAAAGCTCCATCTTTAGTCTTCATTACAAGGAACGCCAGTAGGACCGTTGTGCCCCCTGCGTTAATTACACCGGCTCCTGCACTGGTGAAGTTACTCTGTTGTAACTACAGCAATATAAACCTCCAATGCAGACACGCTCCAATGGTATAAAGAGAGCTTTACACAGGGTACAAATGACCCCAGATTTACACTGAGCTTAAGCAAGGCATGATTCACATACACTGAAGAAAAATTAGCTCATTTTTTGCCCTTGAGCCCAGATCAACTGAAGCGTTTAGCCTAGGGAAAAAGTCAGTGCATGACTGGTGAGAAGCAGTGCCAACAGTCAAAGTTCAAGATCACAAACCAAGCCTTCTAATATGGCAAAGAAAGGAGATGGTAAACTCTTCTCTTGTGATGACAAGTGAGAGAAAGGAATTGGTAAAACCTAAAATTCCAAACAAAAAATCAATGGATTTTACTTATATGTTCTTTCCTTTGACCATAATGGTATGAACAGGAATGCAAATGCTGTGTTTGACAATGGATCTCATACCAGATTACAGAACCAAAAGTCTCAAAAAAAAAAGGGCTTGATCTTGGGGTTTATCCCATAACATGCTTCATTTCAGTATATGGCTTCTCTGACAATGTTCTTCGAGACCTGGACTTTGTTTTGAAGTCATTTTATTCTACTCTCCTTGATTTTTTCATGTGAGAATCCCACTTTGATTTGGTATCTGTAGGTCGAAGATAAACACTGAAAATCAGTGGCTTCTTTAAAAATGTAGATCAATTTCCAGTTAGGCTGGACCAAATTGCAGCTGAAATTCTGGGAATATATTCTTTTTCTATATTAACCACTCAGTCAACCCTTATAAGTAGATGACATGATTAAAATGAAGTTTGAACATTTTCTGTAAATTAATTCTCTGACTTATGACAAGAGCCTTCTAGTTTTCATTAACTTAAGTGCCATTTCCTTAGGAGTCTTATTTTTACAGTTTCTAATCTACAGTTCTGTAATGACCTGGTCTCAGGAACATATTATGCCATATTTCCCTTCCCTTGGTCCTCAAGGAAGGGGCATACAGGCTTTTCAAAAAAAGGAGATGGGCTACCTCACTTTGGCATCCAGTTATGAGCACATAAGATACTGCATTTTGCTACTGAGAGTTCCTTATGGTGAATTCATAGCTGCAATCCTCTTGGCTGCTTAACAAGACTTCTGGTTTCAGTATCGGTGAAAAGTCTTCTTCCAACTCTTTAACAGCTCCTTATTCTTGGAGCACACCTTTCCTTACAGAGATCATGTTGCCCATCACTTTGCACTGCTCTTAACTAAAGATTCATTTGCAGAGTGCCAGCCTACCACAAATAAGCTGCTTTGGCATCTAGGTGTCCAAGTGCAGTACTATCCTTAAGGGAACAGAAGTTACATGGAAGTCTCTTTAGGAAGCATGGGGTAGAGTTTTGGGTGTGCACCTGTGTGACACTGCTGTTTTGAGTAAAACTAAGCCGTTCTTCATCTGTTCACATCAGAAGCTCATACAGCATCTGTTCTCTAGTATCTTTATACAGCCCTTGCCACAGTGGCAAATACATTTACTCACTAGCTTTCCTCTAGTTTTTCAGTTTCCAACAGTGATTTTAGGGTGACCTTAATATACAGGTAATAAATATCAGATTAGTTTCATTTTTTCAGCTCTTTCTTATCAATATACATTGTTTATGTTTGACTATTGACAACAAAACTTACTAAAATGTATCTGTAAAGTTAATTCCTTCTATCCCTTCTAGTGCAGCACTAAGTAAGAAAAACCTTATATATAGGCTTCTAAATGGCAATACTCACTGCTGTCAGGATCACTACCAAATACATCTCTTTTTTACATGGTTAGAATATGTGTGCAACTGCCACTGTGGTTTTTAACTTCAAACATGCAAGTCCATTCTTCAGGTATCCCACCTCTTTTCAGCTTTACACATCTCATGCTTTCTCAAATATTCTTCCCATTCAAACAAATATTGCAAATAGCTGTAATATGTGCAAAGCCTGGGTGAGATAGCATTTTTCAAAGCTTGGGAAAAAGGACCACATTCCAGTACTGGCTGATGAATTGCTTGAAAAAAAAAAAAAAAAAAAAAAGAGAACTTTCTAAGAAGATCTGAACATCCAAATTTGCAAAAGCCTCAAGATATCTTGCAACGTCCGAAGTCACATTTTGGGGTTTGGGTTTTGTTTCAGGGGAGGAGAATTCAATGGTTGAGCAAATTTTCCATGTGTTCTTTCATAAATTATGACATCATCACATCAGTTTTACAGAGTGACATCCTACAGACACCCTACCCATTTTGGCTGTGAGCACCTTACAAAGTACAGCAGTTCTTTAATGAAATCTGAAATGAAGATGTAACTATAAATGCTGTGTATTCTAGGGATAAGAATAAATCATTCAAAACAAGCTCTTTGAGTTGCTATGTCTGTACAGGTAATATGCAGCAGGCAAGTTTAAAAGATAATCAGATCCATAAGTGACATTTTCTCTAGACTATTATCTTATTTTCCGCTGCACTTCTACTGGACATTGCTTCCTGTGTAAGACCATTTTAGTTATAAGGTTCTGAGAGCACAGCATGTGAAAGAACAACAAAGAGAAGCAGAAAAAATGCCAAGTTGCAAATAAGCTACAAACAGGGAAGGGCTGTGAAAGCATGTCTCTGAAGCAGTCCACCTACAAATGTTTGTATATGTTCTTGAACATGTAGATACACTGGAAATACCTCTGTTTATACTCGCTAACATAGATGGTTGGATAAATATATAAAGAAATAGCCAGATGTTCAAATATCTTTCTAGCCTTTGAAAACATTGCCATTCTGAAGAAGTTCAGTTAGCACATCTCATACATACACAAGATTTGGAAAAAATTACATATTTTTAATTTTTTTAGTAACTTGTGCTATAGATGCATGCTATCATGTGTGTCATAAATTAGAGCTAGACTTCGCCTGGTTTTATCCACAAAACTTCTGAGCCACTGCACTAAAGTTCCCCATGCCTCACTAAGCACCACAGGGGCATGTAAAACAAAAGCAGATGGAGCAAGCACAAACATAGATTTTACATATATTAACACACAAAAAAAACCCCAAAAAGTTTTGGCCTTTAGTACATCAAGCCAAAACCAAGAAAAGTAACTTAATTTATGAGATAGACAGCATCACTCAGGCTTCTGCATCTTTACTTCTGTTCTAGAATCAAACATATAATTTCTTTCCTTAAGCTCCTTTACTAACTAAAATTACAATAGCAAAGTGAGACTTACCATAGCAAACCTATTCACTCACTGGAAAAAATCAGAATGCATCCATATATGATGCATCAAAAAAACCATCAAAACAATCCTATACTTCTACATTGCCCTTGTGTGGTACAGTTGTATGGCTCTCCCCAACAAGCACACAGATAATACAGTCTTAGGACTCCATAAGTAATTGTTTACTAATTACTGTTTTCCATCAAACATAGGTTATTATTTCAAGTTAATACTTCTATATATACCAGCTTTAAATGTATGCATCTTTTTAGGATGGGTGTGTTTATGTGTATGAGCTTATGTTTACACCTGTATGACTGTTTATCTGCACATGTCTATTTCTACACACAAATACACAAAATCTCTGCTTCACGTACAAAGCTACAGAAAAACACCCACTTTTGACATCACCTACATGTAGAGGCAGTTCCCTCAATACTCAGTTACACCACTGACAGGCTGCCATTTTCTTTCACTTCCCTTCCTGAAGCCTTGGAGGCTTCAAAAGCCATTTATTTAATATGGGAGGTGTGCAAAGTCTAAAGCACCTCTGGTTTCTTGGACATAAACTTTTTGTCTTGTCATCATTTGCTAACTCAGCTGCAGTGAAGGAGAGGTGCATTACAGAGACTGACCTAAAACTGAAGGATTAGGTCGTATGAATATTTCAGACAGCAGAGATCACTGGACTGGGATATCCACCTCCAGAATTGTTCTTAGCTCCACACATCACAGCAGAAAGTCCTAATAGTGCTGTTGTATAGAGTTAGTGCTCATTCAGATTTTTTAAAAATCCCTACTCTCATTAGGAATATATCTAATTAAAGGTCATTTACCCCCCACCTGGGAGCCCCTTGTGCTCATCTGAATGAAACAGTTCAAAAGTCTGTCCTTTTCCACTTCCATTTCACTCAAGTAACGACAGGGTTAAATTGCTAATAGAGGTTTCATGAGGTCTGCCAGAGCCCACTCTCCAACACTTACATCTGTTCAACAATTATTACAGCATTTTTGTCATAAAAAATTCAACACCCTGAGTGTCGTGCTAGCAAAACCTGAAAATTTATGCAGTGAATAGAATAGCTAATTTCTCTGAGGAAATGCAGGGGGGAAAATTACAGATTTAACTTAAATTCTCAAGTACTGTAGCGCACACATCTGACTCCCTCTTTAGGTTTTGTCACCATGTAGCATAAGTAGGAATACCATCTATAGTAGATCAAGAAACCTTTGCAAAGCAAATTTATGCCTTCGAAGAAACAATGCTTAAAACTCAGAAGGGGGCTGTACTGGATTCATCATTTTACCTCACAAAATCTCATTTAAATAATAAATTATTCAGATTATTCTCAGAATAGGCTTATTCTCTCACTACCTCTTGCTGTTAGAGAGCGAACCACACCCTTCGCAGGGTACAGGTAAACGATAGATCTGTGGAGGCAAAAAGCCAACAGAAAAACAGCCTTTTGTCTCCTGAACTTTGTGTCGGGCTGCTTGATGTTTGCGGTAAAAGGAGGAAAGCAGAACCTGCCTCTCTCCTCCATAAGGCTAGGAATATGGATTTTATGCTAAACCTAATGCTGTCTAGTTAAGATGCCAGTGGACTGGAACAACATGCTAGAGGCTATAGCCTTCTATTCTCCAGGGCCGGACTCTTACTTCCAGTACCGGGGGTTCAGACATAACCATAATTGCAGCCATGACGAGCAGGGAGCTTTTTCAGCGTCACAAGAGCAACAAATAAGACAAATGGTTTGGGAGCAGAGGCAAGGGCCATTTTCAACACATAAGGTGCAAAGAGGATGCTGCTTGAAGCGAGGACGAATACCTCATGTTCCCTTCCTTCAGGCTGTACCCTGCTGGGATGATGAGAGCTGGACAAATGCTGCTGCTCCAGAGGCATTCATATGTGAGTTCAGATAAAAACTGCAGATTGGCTCAAAGGATATTTGCAGGCACTTTTGCTGTTTTTCACAAACAATATTAGTGCAACAAGGTTATGATAGTACATGCTCAACAAAAGGTCTGTAGGGGCTGGACCTGCTAGACCAGTCTGTCACTCGGGCATTGGAAATCACGGGCACAAGCCCTCAGGGAGTTCATAGAGCCTGATTTGCTAGCAATAGAAAAACTGTTCAGAAAAGATTTGCCCTTGGAATTAAGTGCTGGACCAAGGTTTTAAATAGCCAGTATAAGAGTGATGTTTGCATAGGAACTGCTAGATTTAGTTCTTCCTTATTACTACATTTTTTTCTGATCTTCAGACTATTGATTTGGCTGTAAACAGGAAAAAATGTGTATGAAAACCAAACACTTGGGTTAAATAAGAATAATTTTCACTCTAGAAATCAGCAGCTAGTGCTAGCCCAGGGTCAGCTTTGGAATGTTCTCAGAATATTTTTCAAATACATAGTTTTGATATTTTCTTTTTTTGTGACTAAATATTACAAATATGCATCGGCAAAATGGTTTGTCCTTCCAGCTCCCATTTCTAAATCTCTGTGAATATTATGAGTTCATATGAGAAATTATAATTCTCTGCTAGTGCTCTCCTTTTCCTACTTTTTCCAGAAGTGGAGTCAGTTCCCATGTAGGATGGTTGGCCATCACAGGACACAGATGCCAAGTGCTGGCAGATATTATTCCAGTGTCAGAATCTTTTTCCTTGTCAGACTCCCTAGGCAGTTGTGTTAATGGCTCTGGAGCTGCCTCTGGGTCTGTCACGTGGGGTAGCAGCTGATGGGTTTTCTGCAGTTTGCTCCTGCATGACATCTTCCTTTAACTCGTCTTTGGTCCTGAGGAATTCGTACATTATTACCTACTTGGAAATAAGATCCTATAAATTTTGCATTAGGGCTATGGTTTCTTCACAGATTTGTGTACTGCCCTCAGAGCTCACATGCATGCATTTTCCTCTGTAACACATCTTCTTAACAACTTTGAATGTCATGCAGTTAAATTACATCCTGACAACAAAGAAATACTGGAGCAAATGAAACTATTTACTAAGGATTTGTTTCTCCTTGCCCTCATCACCATCCTGTCTTTTCTTGCCCCCATTTTGTTTATGATTTGTGGATCATTCTTTGTTAAGTGAAGCAAATCTTCTCTGTTTGCTACTTCATTCATAGACCAGGAGTAAGTTTTCAGCCTGTAGGTTGTTTACAGACTGGTTATATAGATTACTGGCTGTTCATGCTGCATGAGTTTGCCATTTAAATTTCAGGATCTTAATCCTGAAAAGATTAACTTGAACTCGGATGGGTTGTTCAGAACACATGTAAATCTTTGCTGCGCTGCAGCCTTTGAGGACCAGCTCCTATAAAGTCTTTGAGGTAAGAAGCCCCAGACCTGGTCATCTGTGCCCCCATCCATCAGAGAACCCCAAGTGTGAGAGAGCTCTGCTGTAAGAACCAGAGCAAGACGAAAGCACTCAGCAATTTGCACTGGCGGCAGTGAATAGAGATGAGTCCCTGAGGAGAGCTGCTACGCTTGACTGCAATATAAATACTAAATGTAAACAAATTTGTAAAGCTAACCCACGTCATACTATCATTGCTGTTACCCGACTGAAATATTTTAAGAAGGAAAATAACTATTAGCAAGAGGCAAATTACACACTTTCATGCAAATTTTGAGAAACATTCATTGCAAACTCTGTGAATCTTTCCGTTTTTGCAGGCACTTTCAGAAACTAAAGGCAGTTGTCCCACACTGCTAGCAAATGGTGTTTCCTACGAAAAAAAATCAATTTTTATTCACAGTTGATTTGGGGCATATACAGTACAAAATCTGTGTGTGTTTTTTCTTTCCTATTGTTTTTGTTTTGATAACAATCTATGTAATCTGGTTTGGGATCTAATACCTTTCTTCCTAACTTGCAATGGAAATCCCAAGGAGTCTAAAGAAGTAGGAGTATTGAGTAACCCTGTTTCATAGGAACAGCCTTTGAAAATCTTTCATTCCTGTGTAATAACAACAGTAAGAAAAATACCGCATCAAATTTTCTGATTTCTGTTTAAGAGGGGAGGGAAGCCTATTTTCATTACTTTCAGGCTTCTCTGATGTGAGCAAGAAGCAGGCCTTGACAACATGGTCTTTTCTTTGGTGGTGGACACGGATTAAAGACAGGCTATGCCAAAGAGTTGCTTCGCAGGACAGTGTCACAACTGGTCTTGTTCAATACAGAATGCAGCAAACTACAGAGGAGGAATGGGGAAATGTCATAATTGGTTTTGCCATCAAGACAATGTTCAAGTTTCAGCACCACAAGCTAAACTTCAGAGACAGATTCAGTGTAAGTGTTGAAGAAGAGGATCTGCCCTAAGGATTTCAGTTGCACCCTGCCCTTTAAGAGAAATGAGGTTCTTTATATACCTTGTGCACATAAGCAGGAGATAACCACAACTAACAGACTCAAACCAAAGAAAGGAAAATACTGTTTAGTTAATTTTCAGACTGCTGCAGAGATCTTCCTTGTTGATAGCACGTTAGTATAAACTTTGCAGACTCCACTTGCCCTTTCAGCTGCAGATTCATTCTTCTTGTCCTAAAAGTAAATCCTTGCTAATTTAAGGTTTTAAAACACTCCTGTAATGCTCTGGAGGAAAAAAACACCTCCAGTAGAGAGGAAAGACCTGATGGAAAGACCTGATAAGTCCCCCCAAATGAAAGCAACCAGGAAATGGCAGTTACCTGCCTTTAGAAATACATCTCTTCAAACCCATGCATAAAAAGCCAGGTACTCAATTTTCTTTCTTAAGCCATATAGGAAAAAAAGTTTTGAGGAAATATCTACAAAGCCAGTTAACAAGGCCAAGGGGTCAAGGACATGCTACCCTGAGTTCTCCCACTTTTTACTCTTCCATCCCTCAGTCTTGGCTGAGATCTGGAGAATTACATACATCCTAGGGTCACTAAGACAAAATTCACATTCAAGATGATTTAAAGTCAAAATGCAAGCAATTACAGTAAAATATAGATTTATAAATAAAGTGGTTACATTTTGTATTTGAACTGTTCTTCACATCCTTGTTGCTCATACAAAATCAGAAAATTTGGGGTTTTTTTTTTTAAGTTTTATTTCATAACTCAGTCTTCCTTGCTATCTTTTGTAATCTGGGAGCAGAGAGACTTGAGCTATGTGTAAGTGGCTAATAAATTTCTCTCCTACATAGGCCAAAGACAGGCTTAGCAGCATCTACCCTCCTATGCCAAAGCTGCTCCTTGATGCAACAACACAGTCTGTCCTCAAAGTGGGACTTGAGCAGTTTCGCCTCCTGAAGCAAAGTCTCAGAAAGTTTGGATTTTCCCTTATACCTCCTACAGCTTTAAATGCTCATTTTATTCTTATGGTATTCTTGACATAAAACTATTTGGGCCTGATTCTCGGGTATACCCAGGCATGCACAGAGGTGTAACACCGCAGATTTCAGTGGGATCACTTCTGCTGGACATCTGCACAAGCAGCAGCACAAACAGGACCACTGTAGTGTTTGAGTTTACCTGGCTTTCCTTCATACTGATGAGTCAGTACAGAGTCACAGCTATCTCTTATCCTCCCAGAGTATGGCTCTGTTTCAAAAACCCAAAATAGCAAAGTCTGCTGCACTGCCAAACAGGAGACCCAGATTAAAGAATTTCAGACAGCAGTCTATCACAAGCCCGTCAAAACCATGTATATCATGCAAATAGTGATCGGAGAGACAGATCAGGTGACTGAACCAATATAGCAGCGCAATATGTTCGCTACCTTAATTATCTCAACTTTTTTTTTTTGGTGAGAAACCAAAACTATTTGCTTCTTCCCTCCTTATAAAGATATTTAGTGTTACTATGCCTATGGTTATGGAAGTATTTTTAACATAGGATTAGAAAAGGGGAATGGTTTTTGAAATAGGTCTTTTGTTTAAAAATAGGTAGTGTCATTGAGTTGGTACTCAAAAATAGCCTTTTATGCAAAAATAGCCTCTCTCCACTGTACCTTCTGCTGTGCCCTTTTCTTCCTCTCCTCTGAAGCTCATGAGGCTGTCTCCTACCTTTTACTGAAGAATCAGCAACCAACCAAGACAAACTAGTACACACAAGGGGAAAAACAGCAGTTAGGAAAAAATCTATTATTCTTCGAAAAATTGTTCCAGCATTATTTTTAATCTGAGCACAAACAGAAATTTGTAGGGGAATACTGCTTAATTTGGCTTCAGTTTATAACGCGGTCATTAAATCCATATCAAACATGTGTGTTTTAGAGTTAAATCCTCTAAGACAATGAGATGAAATAAGTAATCGTTTGATAGAAGTACTTATAATGAATTAAATTTGAAAATGTTGGAAAGTCATTCAAGGAAAATCCTTCTTTTACCTTACACTGAAAACATATCATTAGCCATAATTTAAGTCAAGGTGAGGAGGGGAAGGGGGGGGCAAGAGGACAGGAATAGGTATCGCAGAAAACTCTTGAGTGAGTATTGTTTAATCCCATTTAGGGACACTTTGAACAATGACATATATATATAATGAGATATTTAAAATTCTTTGGTCAATCTCTAGCTAAAGGCTTTTACTGTAGAAAAAAAATGAGTAATTCAATACGGACTACACAGCCTCTCACATGCTTTTATTCTTGATTTGTTGGACTTATATAACATAAATTTCAAAACCAATCTATTAATGACTTAAATTGGAAACTGGTTTCCTTTGCTTTACATACAGCATTTCAGTAACAAGCATAATAACAGGTGGATCAATAGATGCTATTTGGTGCAGTATTTGAAGCATGTTAACATTAGTTCTGTATCTCTATTATTGAACATTGTGTCAACAAATTCCTGTTTCAAGGAGGATGGCAAAAATATTTTCCAGTGTCAAGGTTATTTAACCACATGAAGTGGTAAGAGTTTTTTGTTTCCTCCTAACCTTGCTTCTTCCTTCTTCTTCTTTTAAATAATCCATGTTTTGATCAAATCAGTGGATAAAAAAATATTTTTGCATCAAATCTTTGTGCTGTCAACTAAGATTATGTTCTTTAAAATGGACAGTGGTTCTGGGAAGAAAATCAATTTTTTTTCTTTTAGAGAAACATGAAAAATGAGAAGGTCACTAATGTAAACACAAATTTAGAAAGTAGCAGAGACAAAGTGAGAGAGAACAAAAACAGTTGAGTTTACCATTTGAAGAATTTAGCTAGGGAATTATTTCCAACCTGTATTCTCAAACACAGCATGAAAAGACAGAAAAATGAAATTTTAGTCATTAGAATCTGACAGCTCACAGTCATAATATGCTGACATATGTAACAGGAATTAAGGGGTTCTGCAGGCACAATCAGCACTAATAATTTTTTAGGCAAATAATTTCTTTCAACTCCATGAATCACACGGTGTTGGAGAATCACTGGACACTTACAAATGACAGGTATAATATAACTGTACTTTTCTTTATATCCTTTATTAAGCAGCTTTAATCCAGAGGTATTTATTACCACCTAACTGGAACATAATTTGTATGCCACAAATAAAAAGAGGCTCTATGTGGGACCACAGCCACAGCAGAGAACAGCTTGATGGCTGCAGCCAAAACACATTTTGCAACTTCTTGACACTCGCCTCTAAACTGAAAGTCTGTTTTTTCATCAGTGAAAAAAAAACCCCAAAACCACCTCAGTGGTCCACAATGGATGTGCCATGTTTGACTAATGGTCTCCAGGGTGTGACTGCACCAGAATTCCTCAGATTTTGAAGGTGTGAAGCATTCTTGGTTCACCTGATCTTTAAGCAATCCATCAAACATACAGTAGATTTGCAGTCTTAAAATGATGGGTTTGTGAGGAAAACAAACACATTTTACCTAATTAATACCACAAATGAGTGCCCTTTAAAAGACTACTTATATTATTTCCCTTTTTAAAATGCATTTTAGAGATGCCAGCATGTTTTCTGGACACTTCACAATGCTTTCAGAAGAACTCTTGGAGGTTCTAACCCACAGTCTTGTAACTCAAAGCACAATCCCAAACACATATGGCATTCACGTTAGTTATATGTTGGACAACACTATGGATCACATTTATAGGGCTGAGGCAGATGATGAGAGCTGGCTCAAACTGGGAAGGTGAGCTCAATTGGCTTGAGCTCTGTGGTATGGCAGCAGCTGAGCAACGGGTAACAACGGCAGAGATACAGCATTGCTTTCACACTTCAGCATATGACTCATGCAGAATATGAGTGACTCACATGCAGTATGTCATACCCAACAAAACTGAGCGTACTCAGGGAAAACCTGAATATAATATAAGCATCATGCTCATGCCCTTATCACCTTGTAGAATTAGCTGGGAAAAATCCCTACTGCCCCCTGCTTTATCACTATTAGCTACAAAGAAGCAAGGATGAACTCAACATGCTGATTTCAAGACATTTCTCTAGTAGAATCACTGGCATTTTATGAGCACTACATCATAAGGCTTTCTTCCAGCAGGTGTAACTTTATAACATCCAGGTCAGGTGTATTAAGCAACAGGGGATGCATTTCTTTGGCAGTAATCTGCCACTGTGGCACAAACAATCAGGGATGAGTATCTGACTCAACAAACAGCTGTTGAAATTCTCCCTTGCTTTTTGTTTCTAAGCAGATGGCACAACCCACCAAGCCTGTACCCTCTGCATTGTGCAAGTTCAACAAGCTCTTCAGCCGGTGCAGAACCGGTTCCTAGCTCAGTACCATAAATCTGCCAACTTCTCTTTACATATCCTTGAATCCTGCAGAGAGGATAAAAATATCTTTGGAGCTGACAGTCTTTATGTTTTTACAGTTCTTTGTTGCATAAACCCTGTGAAGGCAAAAAACCTTGGTAGCCAAGTGTTTCCAGGTAGTAAGGGGTGGGCCAAGGGCAAGCAGTACTACTGGAAATCTTTCTGACAGAGTGTCATTTGTTGTTGGGGGCTTAAGGACTGTCTTTTAGGGCAACAAAGAGGGTTAGTCATACCCTTCCATCATTTTCCTTCTCACTATATATTCATCTCTGTTGATCATAAATAAAATCCTTTGTCAAATCCATGAAAATTTCAAAAGGTGAAAACAGAAGTCGTTCAGAGAAATTAAACAGCATACATCTTGGATCCTGAATTCAGTTACTCCTCCTTCAACTCTCTGAACCCCCTATGCTTTTCTGAAGCTTATCATATGTATCAAGAATTTTTCCTTCTGTCTTTCCTCTTCATTTGTATGCCAGCATTTTTTTCTTCCAATTTGAATTTTTCCTTCTGAAAGCCCATCCCCTTCGTCAGAGGAGAATTTGATTTCTCTGCCAAGACCTGAGGAATTGCTATACTCCCTTCTAAAACTTTTGTTTCTATTTTCATGAATTCAATACCAACTCTAGATATGTGAACTTTTGATGTGTTAAATTATCATCTAATGTGTTAAATTATCTGATGTGTTAAATTATCATTTTCTGTCTTTTGCCATGCCCTGTATGCCTTCCTTCAGATTTGCACTTGAAGATGCACTCACCTGAAAACATACTCCAGACTCTGCAGTGAAAGAATGAAAAGAATGAATAAATGAAATATGCTTGAAGTGACAGTATGTATTATGAAAGAAGTTTTAATTTCACATAATAAAGACTGAACCCTACTCTCCAGAGACCTGTGATAATGAGCAGATTAATGGTGGCAAACCCCACCTCTCAAAGATACTGCACTATGTTCATGGGCTCAGCACTGAACCAGCAGTGCCCTTTATTTCTTCTTCTTAGGATCTGGCATGTGTCAGTTGAGGTATCCAGAGACAGCACAGATGCCCAAACGTGGGCAGGAAGCCAGGTTGCAGGGCTTACAGTATAAATATATTTTTTTTTTAACTTCATGCATACCCTTTTTCCCTGTAAGTGTGTTTTTCGGGCTCAGAAACTCTGTGTTCTTAGCTATTTTAAGAAACCTGAAGGGTGAGAGATGGAGAAGCAGCAGACATGTTGGCAACAAAGATCTCTTCATGAACAGAATGCCAAGATTAAAAACAACCAGGGGGAAAAAAAAAAGAAGAGGGATACCTTTGACTTTTTCTTGCTCTTCTATCTCAAAAATTGGCTCATCTGAAACTGTTGGATTCTGGCAAAGATTTAATATCAAATGAGAGAAATAGCATGTTCCTGAAGCAAGGTGATTACCAAAGTGAGGCTAGATGTGCATTCAGCTTCTTCTACTTGGCAGCTATCATGAAGGGCAAAAAGATTTACCATTTCTTCAGAGGGTATATAACAGGGTTGCCCCAATCTGTCAGGAAGCGTTAGAACTCAGTAAGACTTGAAGTGGGATTTAAAAAGTTACTGAAGCTCATTTGTTCACAATGTCAGGTGTGGATCCACCCCAACCAAAATAAAAGATAGGAAGAAGGAAATATTGCAGGGAGTCCTAAAGGGAAGTTCTTCACACAACAAGGCTTAATGAGAACACTAAGTAAAGAGGGAAAATGCAGAAGTCCTTGCAGTTACTGTGTATCAGCTGATCTGTTCGACCTAGGCACATGAACTGTGTTTGTCTGCAACAAATGTAAAAGGGGAGTTACGCATTTTATACATACAGTGTATGTGTGTGAGAGAGAAAAGAAAGAAAGAAAGAAAGAAAGAAAGAAAGAAAGAAAGAAAGAAAGAAAGAAAGAAAGAAAGAAAGAAAGAAAGAAAGAAAGAAAGAAAGAAAGAAAGAAAGAAAGAAAAAGAAAGAAAGAAAGAAAGAGAAAGAAAGAGAAATAAAGAAAGAAAGAAGGAAAAGGAAATGAGAATGTTATTTGTAATGCCAAACTTAACTATTTTGGACACTGCCTTACAGTTTGTATGAGGATGTGAGGATGGGATATTACTAGGCCTCTACATAGGGTTTTTACATTTGTAAGAAAAAGAAAGCTAAAAAATAGCACTGCAAAACCTCTACAAAATGGAGCACAACTGGACTAGAAATAATTGCAGAAGTCCCATTTTGTCTAACAACATTTCTCCAATGGTCTGTCCAGATTTCTGTCTGATCTAATCTATCCATATGCCCATCACTTTGGAAATGACTTGCCATTTTTCACATTTTATTAACCCACCTTTGAAAATTCAAAATATGATTCAGAAGCAGGAAATGGCCTTGTGAAACAAAAATAATAAGTAAAAGCACATGCTTAAATGTGCACACTGTCTTACTATGCAAGAATTAAAATGCATACTGATCTCAAAGATCTTTTTTATTCTTTCAAAGCAAGAACTAATGGAATAAGGGAAAGAAAAGTTTCCACGGCCCAGATATGTCTTTGCTGAATCACTTTGTAAGGTGTGGACAATTGAGTCATAAACTTTCACACTACAGATGGCTGTGTTTCTTTCATAGTGAATAAAGCTCTAAAAGATCTGTGACACTTTATGTTATATGTTAACTAGGGAGGCATATTATGTAAAAAGCACATAGGGTTTCACATGCACTAGTGCTCTCTGCACAAGAGAGCATCATTTTCAATATTCACTCATAAAACCATCTTCCATTTTTATTTACTAACTTTCTTGTGCAACTGCCTGAAGTACATTCATACTGCTATCAGATTTTCTGGAGATCCTGCTTTGTAGAGCTTCAAAAATTCATTAAATGCATCTTTTTATATCCCATAGTTTTTTTTTTTTACTTTAAAGTAAAAAAAGTTCAACACATAATATCTTTCTAGATTGACACCTAAACTAATTCAACTTTAAAAAATGAAAGAAAAGACAAGCAACTTGATATATATATGTGTTTTCCCACATGGTAAAAGTGTCCAAATATTTTAGACACATTTTAGAATTTTAGAGTTAATATGACAATGCAAAAATACTTGCTGTCTATCTTAAACCAAATCTCTCTTCAATACAAGGCATTACAACAGAAATGCTGATACCTGTAACTACAGGTGAACAGTGTGCAATTACATTGACACTGTAAGGGTTTAAGAGCCCCAGTAAAAATTTCTATTTACATTTTGACTGCAAGTACACACCTTATAAACATTCATTTTAAACCCAGATAAAAACGCTTAAAATCATGCCTCCCCAGCTGATGGGCAGTTCTGTGGCCATGAACTGCAGGGCGATCACTGAGGAGGATCAGTAGATAGAACAAAGATTAAGGCTTTGTTTGTTTGAGGAAAGAACATTTTGTTCTCATTTTTCTGAACCAGTGGAACATTGTTACACACTGTGCAAATTATTTCTAAAGCAATTATGAATAACTGTGTATTTAAAACAAAGATAAATTATAGGCAAAAAAAAATTGCTACAGTCCACCTCTCAAGATATATCCTCTTCTTTGGACAGTACTGCTTCACACAAACCTATAATTTGTTGTTCAAGAGGAAATTATCTTAATTAGAAAAAGGACTGTATTCGTTACTATGCTTCCAGCCAGAAAGGGACTGATGCTGGGGATTAGTCCCTTTATTTCTGAAACTTTTTCTTCAAAACCTGTGTCACTTGGGCTTTTCTGGAGATGTAACAATATGTCAGGCTGAATTAGAAACTATGCTTAGATCAAGCTGGCTAAATATCTTGACCCAGCAGATAAAAATTTATTGGAGTGACTGAAGGATCACATTTCAGTCACATCTCTAAGTGCATAAACTAAAGGAAACAGTACAAATAGGCAGTGCATAAAAAGACAGACACAATGAGAACAGAGGTTTTCAACTCTCTTTCACTATCTTTCCAGATAAAGATTACTTCAAACACACTAAATATTCCACACAGATGATTGGCTTGATCACTAATCTAAGGTCTCATGATTCAAAGTTTGATACTAACACTTTTTCAGCTTGAGGTAAGAATTAGATTTCCTAATATATAACCTATATAAGCACTAAGATACTTAATTTGATTTTTTACAGCTTCTATCATCTCCCCTCAACCATGTTGTCAGTGCTGTGAGGGTCCCTGCTAAGTCTGTCTCAGAGACATCATTATTCCCATTCATTTGAAATTTCTGACAAAAGACAAACTTTTGCTGCCACTTGGTTCCCAACTGAAGGCTAAAATTGTAGGTATGGTATCTGTTTTAGCTTCTCTCAGATCTTAGTTCTGTTGTGGTCTTTAAATACCTTGAGGTATTTAGAGGTAGCAGATGAATCATCTAAGCCATGGAAAATGTGTTTCATTAGAGGGTTATAGAATCTGCAGATTGTTCTTACTTAAACTATAGCTCTAGAATGTTTTCTACCAGTCTTCAAAGATGTTTGAGCCCATTTTGCCCAAATCAGCCACTATGAGCTCTTTCCTTTTGTCTTATCTCTCTTACGTCGCTCTGCTGTTTCAGGTATGCATTAAAACCTCCTGCAGTTTTCTGTTTATTGCACATAAGCTCTTTTACATGTGGCACAACTGGAGTTTCAGACACTCACTCAAAATAACCCGCTCGTTAACTTACTTCTACACCCACATCTTTAGACAGATTATGAAGGTCTTGCAGACTAATTTGTCCCACATAATTAGGTCCTGAGAGCTTTGCAATATACTTTCTTACTATGCTTTAAATTCAAAAAAACCTCTTTGGAGATAATTTGACACATAAAATGCATGCAGTCCTCAGTGTGCTTGCCACATGTTCTGCTGTTTCCTGCTATGTTAATACGACCTTTCATCATTTCCTCTCACCACATCCTCTTGACTGTGCTTCTTTCACCCCCTCCTCCATACACTTTCACTGACTTATCACTACTCCTCAGAGAGTTTCACTTACACTGGGAAGTAGCATCTGTAATAGAACCAGTTGGTTATAATTTAGAGAAGAAATTATGGCAAATAATCAACCTTTTGAGTTTTAGATCAGAATATTTTCAGGGCAACTTTCAACTTCTGTTTCTACTCTTTTTTTTCCAGCCACAGCCAGCTATCTTCTTGTCTGTGTTCATACCACATTGAACAAGCCCATTGAAATACATTTTACTGGCAAGTTCAGAAAGATTGAAAATGAGTGTTAACAAAATGATGCTTTCCAGAGCAAGGGCAGGTTTTGATAGACTTACTCAAGTAGGAAACAATATGATCTCCCAAGGAATAGAGTACGAAAAAGTGGATGTTATATTGCTCCCAACAGAATCCTTACGTCCCTTGCCAAAAGACATTTAATGTGCAACTATCTCTACTGTAAAACAAATGCTGAAGAGGTGCAGTCAGTGATATTTGCACAGATTCATTCTCATTAAAGGCTTTTATAATAGCATTCACTCTGGTGTAAACTTTTAAAAATTGACTTCTAGATCCATTAATCCCCTTCATCTCCTTCTCAGGAGCTTAATGTGTGACATTGTAGCTAAAAGGACTAGCTTGGTCCTTAGACGAATAAACAGGGGAATACAGAGTAGAAGTAGAAAAGTTACATCTGTTTTTAATAGCAGTGGGACCAGTCCTACAAGGGTTAGAAAGACTTTGGAGCAGGAAAGACTTTGGAGATGGAATTGGAGGAGGACTTAGAGTGAAAGACATAAATAACTCTATTTATTTAGTTTAGAGTAATGCAAAGGATAACTTCATTATGGTTTAAGCATATCTCTAGAGATATATAAGGACTTAATACTAGGGCAATCTTCATCCAGAAGAAAAAAAAAATTAAAAATTTCTACAAAATTGCAAAAATCAACAGCTAAAGACTAAAGTTGTATTCCAGATGCTCAGTGTTAACAGCATTGAAACCTCTAAGTGAGGTTTAGGGTGGATTATTCCCCACCGCAACTATCAAATATGTTACTGGATAATTGAAAAAGGTGATACTTATCCAACCACAGCTGTTAGATTTCAAGCAAAAGTTAATCCAGAGAAGGTCTATAGCCTGAGATATGAAGATAAAATTTTTAATATTGTCCACCTAGTTTCTGAAAAGAATTGCTGCAGTTCTTCCCACACTCGTGGGAGAGCACACTTGTGCCCTTTGGCTGTGACACTCCCAACCTAGTCACTGCACAGCCAACATCCCCAACAACAGCTTTCCACCTTCCATTAAGTGAAAGAAAGGGAGGGACTCTCAAGAAAATGTAGTTGTTGAATGCGTACCAGTGTTGTCTCTCTTCTGGCTGTGTCAAGGATTCCTATGTAGTCAGTAGAGCTTCTGAATTAAAATTCAAAACAGCAGCATTAAAAAACTACACCTTTCTGTTGACTGTACATGAAGTCTGGGATCCTGATTATACAAGTGGGATGGCAGGACAGCCATCCAAAAGCAGTCTGTCTTTGCAGCCCCCTACTCCTTTTCTATAACCAGAATGGAGTTTATATGTGCAAGAATGAGAGGAATGCTGCTTCTGTTTTCTCCTTAAAAACACACATTCTGCTGTGACCTTCCTTTTATCTGTTGTTTCACTTCTCTTGTTTATTTCTATCTTTGCACCTTGTTTGCAGAGTAGAAAGCCAGGCTGTGAGAGGAATTGCTGAGATTCCTGCCTGGTGCAGAGAATTCTGCTCCTGGGGCTGTTTTCTACCCTGATGGATCTGCCCACAGCTCTGCCTCTGCAGTGGATGTTTCCCGGGGTCTGCACTGGTTCATTTTGTTCAGGCTTCATCACTAAACATCATGTTATACATTGGGATAATGCTTCTGTGCTGAATGTATGCATTTGCCTAGCTGTGTGGGCACAACAGACAGGATTAAAAGTGTTTTCCAAGGTTCAGCACTGAGCATATAATGACTGTCACAGGGGAGAGCCACTTCCCTAAATGATGAAAGAGCAACACGCCATTACACATTATTTAAACACTTTCTGACATCTCCTGCAAATGCATAGCCACAGTGGAGTGGCAAAGTGTGTCTTACTGCACAGCTGCAAAACAATCCAGTGTTTACTGCACTGAGGACAAGCATCCTCAGACCATGTTCGGCAGAGCATTATTACAGAGATTATGGTCTACCTCCTCATTCACCATGAAACCTGCCTTCCTCACTTCACTGTTAGAGGCCAGAGCAAGAACTGTACTCCAGTATTGAGGAGTTGAAAAGACCACCCTTTTCCTCCTTGTTTATCCCTCATCCATGGTTAGCACAGGAGACAGCGTTAGCTCAGCACTAAAGGGTGTATTTTCACCAAGAGTAGATTAACTTCTGTTTGCCAAAAGCAGAAGATCTGTTGCTGAGTGCTGCAAGAGTCTGATGAAGTGGGATGCACCCTGGCACTGTGACCTAGCACTGACGTAGAATTTCATGGACTTGACCTGGCTATCACAAAATTCTCCTAAGCAAAGATGGAAAAGATGAATGAAATTGTATGAGGCTGCAGATACCGTTTTGAATGGAGTTTATTTTCAAGATATTATGGAAGCAGGATTTAAGTATGTGTTCCTGATCTGTCTTGTGTATATACATAGAGAACCACTATGCAAAGCTTAATTTAGGAGAAAAGTATATCTTGACTTGAGCAACCAAACATTCCTGAAATCAGCAGGTACCACAAATAATATCTATTTAACAATAGGAACACTTGGTATTTCACTTCACAGTTAACTCTGAAAATAACTGGGATTTCAGACTGAACAGGAAAGTTACACCAGCCACATATGAATTGATGTTTATTCCTAAAAATAATAATTAATCTTTCTAAATGTCAATCTATTTATATACAACAGAAATGAGTCACTCTTTTTTCACATTAATGAGGAACTGTCTTCTTAATGGCTTATGCCGACACAAATATGCTGCTTTCTTGAAGAACACAGCAATGTAGAAATAACGCTTCTGTTAAAATTCATGCATAATCAAAACAAATTGAATATCCACTTTTATTTCCATAGGGAACACAGCTATAAAGATTAATGCTAGACAGTGATATTTAATTAAAGGTTATTTACTTTATAAGTACTTCCATGTTTTCAAGAGTGGTCTCCTCCTTTGAAACAGGAAGGTGTAATGCATTTCTGAGCCATCTAACAGTCATAGGTGGGGGAAACCAGTTCTGATCACAGCACAGTGCTTACAGCGATACTGACAAACTGTCTTGAAAAATTTTTCACATTAAAGAATTCTGGTGTTAAAGAATTTAAATGCATTTTAATTGACTTTTCAAAATTCCATTTTTTATTCACAAACACACCTGAACACAATAACAGGAATTCATTTTTATATGCATTATTCTCTCTGATGGCATGTTGTTGTACTGTATACATACTTCTCTCTTCATTTCTGAGAAAACAAAATAAAAGGTTATGCTCTTCTGAGTAATAACCAAATAAGTTTCCTTTCCTTGGGCACCAAACTGTTGCTGTTTTCTAGACTATTTCTTTTTAAATAAATTGTTAACTACTTCAGTAAAATTAGAGCAACTAGTTTGTGTATGAATGCAGATATCGACATGAGGAACTAAAGGGAGTACAGAAGAAAATAGCACAGCATGGCACTTTTATTTGGTTTTTGAGGCTAAAATTTACAATTAGACTTTGGAACACTAATTTCTATGAGAAGATTTATTTTTAGAATGCAAGAATTGTTGGGATATATGTAGCTGATGATTGTTTCTCATCAGTATGAACACACAACCGCCAACACAACACTTTGAATAACAGTTGTATTAGTCATCTACAGCTACAAGGCTGTTTAAAATCCACAAATAAAATAGCTTTATTTGGATTGTAATTAACATGGTAAATATCGCAATATTCTACAGGAAACAAACATTCTGAATCTATGTATTTTATTCCTTCTGACAACTGGTAAAGTATATTTTACTGCAGAATGCTTTATTGCTTCTTAACTATTCACCCTACACAGTATACATAAAAGCTTAATGAGTATAGCTGCATAAAAACTAATTTTAATGCTTTTAAAATCAATGGTGAACAAAATGTTGTTTAGATTGTTTTTCAAACAACTATACCACATCTGATCTTTTGAGGAAAAGCAATTGTTTCTTCTTGTCATAGCCAATACATTTCTTCATTCTCCCATTGCAGTTGTACCATTCTTAGGGACCTTTAAACCAGCTATGATGCAAACAGTTAAACATTTGAGCAAATATAGAAGAATATTGTTATTAAATGTCTAATCAATAAAATGCCACTTCCACTAGTAGGCTAGCAGTGCAGAGGGCAAGAGGAGAAAAAAATAAAAGGATTTTTTTCCAAACTAGAAATAATATCTGCAAATTTGAGTAATGAAATATATTTTTAAGGAAAATTTTCAGAAAATAACTTATACAAAAGGTATACAAAGATCTCTATAAAACAGATTCTATAATCTAGATTTAGCTCCTGCTTCTTTTAAGCACTCTGCAAGTAAACAGCAGCTTTTTGTATTTTCTAAAGAAATATCAAATGTAATCATTTTTGTAAGTTTCAACTGCTATAAATCATTGGGAACTTATGCACACCTAATTTATGCAATTGCATTGGTAGCGAGGAAATCATCATTGTTTAGTGTTTTATACCTCTGTCATTCTCTCGTAGAGAATTTTATTTCAGTAGGCACCACAATTGTTGAGAGTTTCTTAGCATTTATATTAGTGAAACCAATTTTTTAAGGTATGTAATTCAGTCATAAAAACTGAGATCATAGCCTCAAAGTGTTAGTTTGTAAATTTCCAAACATGCACACGCACACACACAAACACTCACAGAGACACACACACACATTTTCTGATTTAAATGCTTCTTTTTCTTGCCCTTAACCTGCACTCCGGAAATCTAAAAAATACATTTCTCGTTTTTTAGCAATTTTTGCAGGTCATCAGGCCAGAATACTGACTATCTCTGTGCTACAGTCAAACAAAAAAATAACAATAACAACCAACCAAACAGCTGAGGTTTTGAGGTTTATTAAAGCATCCTTAGGACATGCATGAAAGTCACTTTTCATATGCAGCTACGATGCATTCTGTACAATGTTTCAGAAATAGGAAAACATACATAATATACAAATGCGAACTATTGTTCATAGGTTTTTTCTGGACACATCTATGAAGTGTGCACTGAATCCATATTAAGAGTCATGCAGAAACATTACTAGACATGCTTGTGTACAGCCCACATTGTCCTTTCATTGAAACACAGCCCCTGCTGGCAATGTTACAAATAGGTGTTTCTTTAAAAAGTCGTGTTTCAGAAGTTTTGTGTGTGCAAGGGCTGCAGTTTCAAGCTCTGCTTTTATCACAAAAGCTGGGTTTGGGGCAACTTGCTCTTACTACTGTGAATTAACTCAGCCATTTGGAAAGAGGGTTTTGGGGGACATTTGCTTAACCTCCTTCTATAGCTATCTGTCCCAGTAAAAAATCTTCTACATCAGAGCTCTTGTAATTTCTAAGCATAGTTATTTAAGTGCCTCTTTTGTAATTAAAATTTTGTTTCTTCCTTCAGAATCTAAGTAGTTAGACAGCAACAGACACAACAGAACCTGAGAACAAAAATACAGGTCCAGCCATCTCAGTAAGGAATTAAGTAAAAATCAGGGGAATTAAA
>VYXC01001552.1:382055-478661 GCA_013397175.1 Platysteira castanea | reverse complement strand
AAAAAAAAAAGGAGAGAGATTAAATTTCAACTATAAGGTAATAAAAGATGGAGATGGAGGTGCCAATGAAATCTGCCGAAACTAAATTTCAGAAGCACGGCTTTCTCATCTTGAAATGTTACACCCATAAAAGCAGCCTATAAAATTAATCTACCTGGAGATTTTCCATGTTAAATCAGCTCAGAAATAACTTTCGAGCACTTATGGCATTATATCTAAAATACATATTCTCCTGTTGTCCATATATCAAAATCCTGTATATTTTGAAAAATAAGATCTGAGCTTCACTGAAATGTTTCTATTATAAAAAAGAACAGTAATAAAGTATATCACTTTCAGAGAGATTTGACATTTGTAAGCATTCTCTAAAAATTTGCATCGGGTTGCAGTTATGGGTGAGTATGCTGTTTAAACCTTCCTAAATTCACTTTTTTTGAAGATAAGTATATGGAACAGTGAAAGGCAACTAAAAAAGGCAAAAAGTCAGCATATATTTTCAACCTGCATCTGAAAATTAAATTCCTAAAATGCTATTGTTATGCATTAACCAAAGTGAAATATGGTCCATTCATATAAACTCTTTCTTTCTGTTTGCTCAAGGGAAAGGGACATTCAGTATGAGAAAGAGAAAATCAGTGGAGTAATTTCCAAAGAAAACAAACATTTAGTTCTCACAGGAAAATAATGTGCTTTTTCAGTTTGTCAGATCTGGAAATAAAGAGCATTTACATAGCAATGTTCACATTCTAATCAATTTGTCCAAATTAGGTTCTTGTAAAATTTAGCATAAGGTATGTAATAATTTGTGCAAATTCAAAGGTAGAAATTTTTTCCTGCCTAGAAAGCTGTAATAGGCAAAGTAGCTGATACAAGTAGAGAAGGAAAAGAAAAAAGAGATGAGAAAATGATTCCATACATTTGGGTCCTTTCCAAGAACTTTGCCACATTTTGCAGATTCTCAGTTTTCAAATAAAGGTGTCTTAGCCCTTTGAATTGTGGAGATATTCTTGCCTCTGTAAATCAATGTATTGTTGCTAGCCAGCCTTGCAGAAATCTGTCTACAGCCAGCCAGACAGAAACAATAGGAGCGACAATTATACGTATTCTTTTCCCCCCCTCCAAAATTAATGTGGTTTTGCCTTAAAATTGCAAGGCAATTTTAGTAAACGACATGTTAGTGTTCAAAACACTAAGTTAGAATTAAGCAGAGGTTGCACTGTAAAACTGCATATAATTAAAGTTTACAGCCTCCTTTTTTTGCTATACAATGTCAGTTTGTGTTACTCTTATCAACTCAGCATTGCAGATTAGGCAGGGAGACAAATGAACTCTGTAAGGAAATAAATTTGGGATGAGCATTTGGATTTTATCAGGTCTGGGTGATTAGTCAAATATGGTGTTTCAGGTAAAGTTATTGAAAAAGGGGGGAAAAAAGCCAGTTGTAGACTGAATTGTACCAAGTCGAACCACTGTTAAAGCACTGCATGCCATGCAGAAAACAGCTTCAGAAAAATCTTGATTAATGTCATAAAAAAACCCATTGGTGAAATATCTCAGCATTTCAACCAACATAGCTGAATTCAGGACATGGTCCAATCCTTTTTTTTGTTTTCATTTGTTCACCTGAAACTTTCATTAAAATCTATTTTGCCTTCCTGTTCCAGCTGTTTATAGCTTACATTGCTTTACTTCTCCAAAAATCCACCTGAACTTCAGTGAAACATTTGGTTTCAGAATTTAACAACTGTACAAAGGTGGTGTGGTACAGCATGTTGTTAAAGTGTTCTGTATTTCTGAATCTGGAAGCTCTCAGCGACTTAAACATGTTCACTCACGTTTCTGACACATTTATCCACAGAACGGGTTCAGAGGTGGACATTCTTTGAAGTGAAATCAACGTGCTACAGAATTCTGCAGAATCTATAGAAATACCTCCACAGATTTTGCCAAAAAACCTCAGCAGATTTATATTGGCCCTGCCAATGACTTTCTGTTTAACTTGTAATCAAAACAACTCAAACCCAGTTACTGTTTGCATATCTGCCAAGCCTCTCAATTTCAGCAGTAGGCAGCAGACTCTCAGTATGACAGCCTGTCTTTCAGATTCAAGCTGAATCTGCCAAGGCTCCACTACAGAGGCAACTGGTAAATTAAATGCCAACAAGCAAGGACATTCATGTACCTTTACACTTTGCACATGAAGAGACATCACAGGCCTCTTCATTCTAATGGGTGCTTTGTGTGTTTTGGGCTGCAAAGTGTGCCTGCTCTTATGCATAATGAAACCATTGCATATATATTAGTTTAGCTGTATTGCTCTAATTCTATGGTCACAAATTACCTAAGAGGTTTTCTTGTTACAGAAAAACAGAAAATCCTTTTGTTAGTGAAATTAACCCACTGAAATCGAGCAGGGAAAGAAAAAATCAACTTTTAAGCCCTCTTCCACCTAAAGACAGCAGATAACATTATATAGCCAGGTTACAGCAGTCATTGCCAAGGGTAACCAAAAAAAAGAAACATTCAAAATCATACTGTCAAATCTTTAATTCTGTTGTTCATAATATGGGCATGCTCTCTGATTCTGAAAAGGAGGATCTTTTTAAAGCTGTCAGTACTACTGATTATTCTTTATGGTGAGCAGAAGATGTTAATTATATTTATGTAATATTGACTCTTATTAATACCTATAACTTGCATGAGACTTTTTGATTATTGATAGCTGATGCAGTCACTATTGCCAAGCTTAGATTGTATTAGAGATTTTGAGTGCACAACCATAATACAACCAGAGATATTAATACCATTGAGCATAAATAACAGCACTTGACAGACTCAAGTAGGAGGAAAAGCACTAACACTGGTTACTCTAATGGACACAATAAATGATAGAATCATATAATGAGTTTACAGCAGCCAGGTTTAGTGAAATCTATTTCTGAAGTAGGAAGGGGGGGAAAGGTAGCAGTTTTGGTAACAGAATGAGGGTATGAACACATTAAAAATTAACAGGGTGTTTTCAGATAATTGAAAGAAAAAGCACCGGCATGGGAAATTTAGCTGTTGTAACTCACACAGCTCTACAGTGGGCATTATCACTGTTTCCTGTCATGGATTTAATCTGCCATCACACCTATAAATGAAAGAAAGAAGTATGAGCTTCCCAAGAGTTCCTACAATAACATGAGAGGGTTTTCTTTCTCTTTATTTTTTAATAGAGTGGGGGAGGGAAATCTTCAGTTACTGTTGTGTAAACATCTTTTTTATTTACTGTAATTTGGCAGACAAATCTCTGCAAGACTTCAGAGCTAAGAAAGTGGAAAACGTTGACGTTCCTTTGACTTCAACTGGTTGAGATGCATCTTCTTTGTAATTGTAGAGAAATATTATGTTGTTGCAGGTGCCTGGTGCTAACAGTGTACTATGCTTCATTTTACAGTGCCAATTCTTCCTTTCTCCACTTCCATCCAGCATCTGCAGTACTTACCTTTGTCACACCAAGATTTACTTTAACTGGAACTGTGTCAGGTATCCCCAGAAAAATGACATACTAAAATTAACCTATAATTGTAATATGAGCCTGAAGGCGTGCACTTGGTGGGAAAGAATTCACCTTCTGTGGACACACACATATAGGGGAATATTAGAGGGATATTTGAAATTCCAGACCTCACAAATTCATTGATCAATGAGTAAATCAGTTAGCAAACGGTCATGCTCTTTTACTGTGTGACCTAATCCTTAGCTTGACCTTGCCATTTCCTGATTGTATGTCATTTTAGGGCCTGATGCAGTGGTCACTGAAGATACCAGTAAAACTTATGTGAATCATAGGGGCTGCGGCATCAAGTCACTGAATCAGGCCTTCCCCTTCCATTTCTTAACAGTATTTTTTAAGTGTGAAAGTGAAATCTGTCAATAATAATAACTGCTTAACAGTGGAAGTTATAGGCATGTGTTCTTCAAGGTTAAAAAAACCACAGCTCCAGAAATCCTTGTGGTTCTCAAGTTCCCTTTTTCTCTACTCCTTTATTTCAGCCACCTGTCTGTAGGCTGGAAGTTAGCTGCTGACGAGCCTGAGATAGGGATGGTGCAGCCAGTAGGACCAGCAGCTAAAAATCTCATGTATCTCTGGTATATAAAGACACGCTATCCCCTCCCTGAGGCCTACCGAAGTTAGAACATAAAGTGCAAGTACATACAAGTTAAAAATAATGAAACTTCTCCAGTCTCCAGGAGCTACTGAATTTGACTTCTGTGAACAGATATTTCGATGTAAATATTCTCCCAAACCTAACTTTAAATGATCCAGCTCTGTCTGTCTCTGTCTGCTAGACGTGTTTTGTTAAAGCCTCTTTGTTTTTTTACAGTAAAAAATTCTCACTGAAAAAAAGATTAATAGACGTAGTTTAGGGAACAAAAAAAAAAAAAAAAAAAAGAAACAACAAAAACCAAAACAGAACAAAACACATACATACATAGTTTTCACTAATAATAGGGCAATAATTTCCTGGTTTGCATTCTGACCCACCTGAGGGCAACTGGTTTGGGGTTGGGGGAGGGGAGCAGAGCTGGGTGATTAAAGGGTTAATATTCAAATGAGAAATTTGCAAGGCCTGCATAATGGAACTGCCACCCTGATAACAATAGGAATTTTTAACAATATCGAGCCTTGTTAGCAAGAGAGTTACAAGCATTGAGGGCAATCAGTGTGTCTTGTCAGTTTCTTTTTATCTACCATCTCCAACCGCCAAGGAACCGAAATGAAGCACTTTGGAATTATCAATTTCAGCCACATTTGCATAACAAAGCCCCCGAGGAAGAGGCATGATAAATGTGAAGGACCCCTCTTGGAAAAGGAACTGTCAACCGCGCCCCGAAAGATTCTCCGACCGAGCGCATTCACGGGGATTGTAGTCAGCGAAAATAAAATGAAAGCATTAAAGAAAGTCATTCTCTCAGAGAGAAAAATCTCCCCCTCTGCACAGAGAGAACTGGATGAAATGACATTATGCATATGAAAATGTCCAGAAAGATGTTTGATTTATGTATGCATTAGATGCAAATTCCATTACCGCACGCGCGCTGTTGTGTGATTTGGCTCTGAACACATCACTGCCCTGATCAAATCTGATCTCATTAATTCCGACAAGGAGAGAGAGAGGGAATTGAGAAGAATTTATGGCCTGGACACTTGAAAGAAGTAAATTGTAATTCTGTTTAAAGCTGTAGCGAACCTTTTAAACACCTTTTATTATAGAAAAAAGCACTTAGTTTTATAACACTGTTAGAACTTACTTAATCTTGTACTTGGAACTTCTAGTCCTCATTTAAAAAAATCTATGACCTTGTTTGGAGGGGGGGTTGTGGGAGGGAGAGAGACAGAGACAGAGAGAGCAAAGAATACGCCTGTCTTAGACTGAAATCCAGCAGAAGCATCATAATAATATGATCAAAGAGGACCTATTGACTATCTGAATAATAGTGTGAAAATTCTGCTCTGCTGGTGTATGTTTATTTTTAAACAATCTTTTAATATCTTCAAATAAAATGTCAAATACTTTACAAGTGTTTTTGTGGGACGAGATAGACATTGCATGCTTAAAAATGTTATTAATTGTGATCTAGATAAAAAATGAGCACATGTTTCATAACAATATTCTCAAGCACTGCAGTGGTGTCAGCTAAAACTGATATGTGTTCCATTCTGAGATATAGACAATTTAAAGACAAAAAAAATTCCATATCTTTGCTAAAAAGGAAGTATATTACTGTAGGGGGAAAAAAATGTTTCTTACATTAATAAAGATTCTTATCCTTGTTTTGCTCCTGAGAAAGACCTTAATAACTCATTTCCTCCCTTCAAGAAAGATAATCACCCTTCATGGGTGAGATATCCTGTATTTACTTGATACCAAGTGTAAAACTGAAATAGTGTCTCAATATGTTATTGCGTTGTATAATCAGTGTTCCTCCCCCAACATTCATGAACCCCTAGGGTGCTTCATAGCCTAGAATAGTTTCATTTGTGTTATGCATCTTCCGTTTTAGTGAGATATGATGAAGCACCTCCCCAGCAAAGAAGAGAGAGGAAGACAGTGAAAGAAAAAAAAGTGCCCCTTGATTCCTAAAATCTTAGTTGCCTATCACGATTCATTTACAGAGAAATGAATGATTTCTGCAGTCTCCCCAATGAAGCCTGCAGTTTTCTTTGATAATCTGCTCCAATTGAAGGAACTGTTGAGCAAATTTTACCCAGAGAGATACAGAAAACTTATAATTTATTGTATATATAAACACAAAACAATAACTTGTAAGTAAACCGTGTGAACACAAAACTTGCAGGTAAACCATGTGAATGTATTTTAAGCATCATTCACATTTTCAACAGTTAATATTGATTTCTTGCAGAGATTTTTTTTTCAATTTTTCCACATGCAGAGACTATGTGTTTACATATCCAAACACAGAAAAATGTTACCCTTTGAAGTGTTATTTTAGTATTTTTGGCCAAATTCAATCATTAGCTTATTAAAAAGGGAACGCAGACATGATTTATGTAGAAATTTCAAAGGAGTCCTAAGTATGAATTCAAAAACCACTTTGCAGAAACATGCAGACATTATAATATATATAAATGAGTACAGATATATCCAGTCATTTTATTATTGTGTCCTCACTACGTACACATTTCTGTAGAAGTATTTGAATGAGCTTATGTATATATGAAAAAAAGCAGAGAGATATATTTTGCAAGTTTATAATGAAGTGGGCATTTGTTAAGGTGAATATGAATGCTGCTTTTTAACTGTACTAAATCGAGTACACCAAACATGCAATGTGCATTGTGCTGAGCACATGAAACAACTTAGCAATTTGTATATCTAAAATATAATTATGTATGGTGAAATGTTTATCAGACTAAGAATTCTAAAGAAATATTTCTTCTAAATAAATATTCTTTCCATTATTAACTAGAGTGTGGATAACTTTACTTATGTCTAAGGGGAAAAAAAATCACCCAGAATTTTCCTTGCCATGTAGACTTTCAGAAAATTAGAACAGTGTGAGAGAAACTGTAATTGCAAAATTTGGTTTAGTGTTTTACATAAGGTTATCTCCTTCTTCCTGCATACCCTTTAGCATATCACTGAATGCATTTTATTAAAATATTCAAGCCACCTGTCCATTTGAAGCTGTTTCAGTTATCACCCAAAAATAAAAGCCATTCTGTACTTCAGAACACGGGGACCCGAAAATAAGTTTCCACTACTGGTGGCTAATTAAGCTAACTGGGCTTGCTCTCCCTTTAATAAAAAAAAAAAAAAAAAAAAAAAAAAAAAAAAAAAAAAAAAAAAAAAAAAACCAAACACAAACACCAAAACAAAAAAAAAAATAAAGCCCAAGCCAAACCACAACGACAACAAAAGAAACCACATCCTTTTTGCCACTCTAACCCCTCCTCCTGCTCCCCCCAAATACACACAGAGACACACAGACTTCCCTTCAATGAGTGGTTCAGGCTCCCTGATTAAGGTCATGCCGTTTGTTCATTACTGGCCTGGCTAATGTGATTGAATTGGAACAATACCTTTGAACTCCTTGGCTCTGATCTGCATACTAATTGACTCTCTTGTCCTTGGCAGTGACCTTGACAGGCTTTCCACCACTCTCAGAATGGCTGACCAGTTTCTTATCTAAAGTTCCTAGTAAAAAAGCCCCAATCCCAAAATACAAATTAGTAATTTATACTACTTTTCTCTGTATTCGTATTTCCTAATATACCATTAGAAAAAGCAAAATTGCTACTCCCTAGCTCCCCCTGGATGCTTATTAATACTTGAAAATCACAGTGTCACTTTAAAGTACTGAAACAGTGACAGCATTGTTTTGAAAGGGTTCATTGGTGCAGCTCAAAACACATTTTACACATATTTTCAGGTGGCTTTTTTCCTTGTTACACAAAGGGTTGCAGTTTAACTCATGGACCTTTACATGATCGTAATTTTTTTTTTTCTAATACAAAAATTAATCTTGGTTGTAGCTTAAGAAAACAGCACAAATTAGTTTCCTTTTCAGAACTTACATTACCACGCTAACAGTCTGCTTTTCAACAGGTTTTATAAGCAATAGAAATACTATGGTTTCAAACAAAACAAAAATCAAGCCATGCAGAACGCCGCATCTAGAAAATGCCAGGTTTAAGGTAGTGAGCTAAGGATTTTACTTTTCTATCTCTAGGGCTCTTAGACCAATGTATTTCTCAAGAGAGACATGACTTCTATACAGAAGATGTTATTAAGCACTACACCAATATTTATGAAAAAAATTTTACAGGAGAATATTCTTCTAACTGGAAAGGAGAGGTTTACTTCACTTTTACTGGAGTGGAGATCTACCTTGTAACACAAGTGCCAGCCTCGGTGAACTTTTATTCCTAAAGTAGTGAAATAATAGCTAAATCAAACTAAAATTATATATCACCAAGGAAAAAGATGGAAAGCATGCCAGTAAATGTACTTTGTCAGGCGGTCAGTGAAGATCCACTTTAGAAAAATTTATATTTTTTCTTTAATATTCATTCTTAGTTAAGGTGAAATCTATTGCAGGGAAAACAGCTGGAATTTTAAATTCATTTAATAACACTTTCCACTTTTCTAAGTTCTCAAAGGGCTTTAGAAATATGAAGGAATTTATACGTATTATTACCAGTTGAAGTATTATTATGGAACATTAATAATGACCTGAAAATATACAAACAGTAAATCAAACTACAAAATTTTTAGCACACATTTTTAATGCAATTTCCATTTTTATTCCACTTGGGTAACCAGATGAACTGTTTTGAAAAAAGTCTCAAAACAGAGGTTTTCACTACTGAGAAATTTTTTTTTCGTTTTTAAGACAATAGTATTGAAGTACTTAGACATGGCAGAACTCACAAATTTGGTATCCAGTTCAAAACTATTGTAGAAATAAGCCATAAAACTCAGATCTTGGTCCAAACTTTCCCAAAAATTCAAGAATGGCCTGGATCAAAAATTCCAGTATGAATTCCAAAATTTTATTACAAAGGAACAGGTGGGGCTTGGTTTAGTTTCTACGACTATTTCTGTTCAACACAGAAGTACAGAAACAGACTCATCACCCCACTCGAGTCTGCACACACACCTTACCTGCAATGTCCCTGCACTGCTGGTGAAAGCCAGCAGGGTTCTGTCAGGACCTCAGAAGGTGCTGAAACAGGAAAGGCAGAGAGGGCAAGCTGCAGAGCCCAGCATCTGCAGACACCTGCAGCAGCAGTGCTGGGAAAACCTGCAAGCAAGACCCTGCCACAGCATCGGGGCTGAGAAGAGGAATGTGCAGGTAGCTGGATCTGTGAACAAACTAAGTCTCCACAGCATCACAAGTGACACAGGACCAAAGAACATATTTTTGAAGGTATTTTGGTGCCTAAAACACATGCAGACAGTTATAGGTGTTTTCAAATGCATTTGGGCCTAATTCTTATTGACTTCAACTCGCCTTGAGACCCTAAAAATAGCAGCTGAACAGGTGAAGTTGGCATTTATATAAATTACCAATCAATTTTTCTCACAAAAAAATAGCAGTGCTTATATAAAATTTTAACATTTCTGGTATTCAGAGACCTTCTTAAAGTGTACTGTACTCTAAAATATACCAGGTGTCCCTGCAGCAAGAAAGCATGCAGAGGAGGTTTTTTTAGCAAGAGTACTTAAAAGTGGAACTGCAAAGGAAAGGTTAGCTAGAGAGAATGCACCCTGTGAAACAAGGCTCTGCTTTCTCATAGATTTTATCTTTTTTCCTCACAATTTGTCCATCCTTGGTTTTAGGACTCAATCAAAAGCTGGTATGCCCATCACTGTCACTATTTAATTTTATTTAAGCAGTGAGCACCACCTACTGCAGGGGAAGATTGCAACCTATTTAGTCAGTACATCAATCACTTCCTATAATAATTTGTTTTCCTAAAGCTGTTGCTGTTGAAGTTCTGACTAGACCTATGTATAGCTTTCATGTGAGATAGGAGCTGATCACTGCTCAAAATGGAGTTTTTGTGAGCTATCTGTAACACATCTAGGCCTTAAGATACTAACCAGCTAAAGGAAAGTGAGAAAGATCTAATAAATTAACCTGGTATATAAAGCCAGACTTCAAACAAAGGCAGCTAGTGAGAGCAATTAGTTTATTCTACTCTCTATACTTGATCTGTGACTAAAACATTAGAGAAACCATTCACTGACTGGGGTAAGAGCTGTTTAACTCCTTAAAATAATAAATAAGTGAGTTTGATACACTTCTATATGACAGATAGACTTGGTTCAGGAAAAAGGAAGGAAGGGCACAAAAAGTCTCTCCCCTTTTCCATATCAGAAGACTGGCAGGGGTTCTGACATCACTTATGTGGTGCTCAGGTACCCTCTTCTCACTGCAGATGAAACTGCCTCACCTGCTCACCTCTTATCTGTTCCCTCACAGCTGCCTCTGCCTGCTCACCTAGTTGCTCCCTAACCTGATTCAGTAAAAACTATTTCCTTAACCTGCATTGTTTGGCTGCTTTGGACTAGAAAGTCATTCTGTGACTTGTGCCAGTAGACCCGAGGAGGCAGTAACTTTCAGCAGGAGCCTGGATGTGAGCTGAGGGGATGCTTAAGTAGGGAGAAGTCAGGGTACCATCTGCAGCCAGAACAGGCTGTCTGACTGCAGCACAGAGCTGTTGCCAAGCTATGCTAAGTTACAGTGGTCATAGAGGTTCCTCAATGGCTTCTGTCTGTGATGGAAAGATAGAGGGAATCTGAGCTCTGTCAGTCCTGGTCCTGCTGTCACAGTCGGGATGAAAGTAAAGACCCTCAATACTTTTGAGGATGAGGCAAATAAAATGCTCAGTTAAATGCCCTGCCGGGCATGTACAGTAAGATTGCACGTGCCTGCACAGTGCAACTGCAATGTATAAGACAGTTGATATATCATAGGACTTTTAAAAGAAAAATGCCAATATAACCAAAACATCTGCAAAACAATATCGACTTATGCTTTGAGAACTTATTGGTTTTTTTACTTGCAGCTGACATGCTGTTGGTAGAATAAGACAGAGAAAACCATCCCCTCCAATCCCATGATAATGACCACTATCCTGATTTCTTTCAGAACATTTAGCAATATATATATATATGCAGAGATATGCTGACTATAAAAATTAACCCAAAATTTTCTGTATGCTTTTCTGGCCAAGAAGAGCGCAAGAAAACTAACACGTGACAGCTGTGGAAATGCATAGAATAAGACAAACAGCAAGTGTGGTGATGAACAAGGTGTAGTAACCAGAAAGAAAAGAACATAATGAAAGTGAAAAGTATTAATTATTGATAAGGGACAGGTAATTACCACACTTCATATCTGCCTACCTGCTATAAGGACAGAGAAGACAGTTTTTAGCTGTCTAATAGGTAGAGTGGTGGGTGTTTGCTCTTTTGGCTCCATAGGCAGGTTCTCTTCTTCCTTGCTGGCTGGCACTGTCAGGCTATGTTATTCCAGGTAATTGTCACTAGTCTATTGAAATCACTTAAATAACAATAATAATAAGGATAACTATTACAGTCAGATCTGATCAGAATACAGGTTAAAACAAAAGTCCAGGACTGAAATACATCGCACAGCTTGGACATCTACTATAAGGAAGACAGATAACCACATGAAAAGAGTCCATTATTTTACTTAAGATAAAAGCTATAGTGAGAGATTTATAGCCAATTTACAGCAGCAAACTTTAAAACACTTGAAACCAATGAGAGAGTAAATACCGAACATAATGTGAATACTCGCATGCAGAACTTAGGATATAACCATGTACCATGCGGAGTGGGTAAAAGAGCTTAAGTAAATTCTGAACATTTACCTTCTAAACAGAGAGCTGAGGCATGTCTCAGTATTGCTTTTGCTCTTTTCCAGTTTTGTTCTATCCCTTGCTGTACTGCTTGTGTCCACTCATGCAGTAATTTCTTATTTAAGTGGATAATATTTCTCACCATTTTATTTCAATCACCATCCCTTAATAACTACTTCTTTGTTAATTGAATAAAGACTTCTATATTTAACATTTAATCTAAAAGATTAGCATAAAATCATGTGATAACAATGTAACAACAGCAAAGCTGAACCTCAAGGCACAAACGCTGTGCTGTTATCTATGACACACTGTAATGAGAACATTCATGACAAAATCCTTCTTACTGGTAATGCACCTGTCTTCAGGCTTGTGACATATTTGTTGTCTCCAAGCTATCTTGGTAAATGTCAAGTTGGTTTGCATTCCTTTTTGTTTAGAAGTGGTGTTAAGTTGGTAGATTGATGGAGAAAAGTATCTACATAGGTTTCTGCACTCTTTTTTCTGATATGGTAGGAGATGAGCTGACAGTTGGTAGTAGCCAAGAGATTCTGGACTTCTGATAACAGTCCTCTGACTTGTCAGCCTCTAGTCAGATATGAATCTGCTGATGTTCACACTCATGAGAAATGCCACGTTCATGCCCAAGAAACCAGTGAGCCACTCTGCTGCATAACAAGAGCCTGGGTGCAAAAGCAGTTCAGTGATGCTGTCCTTCAAAGCTCCAAAGCTCTTCCTGCCACTGTGAGCTCAGATAACACAGCACAGAATCTACTGGTTGCATGAGAGGTCTCTGTCACTGGGACTGTGTCACTTACTCAGACTCCTCTCAAGAGCCACAGCTTGGCTACACTCACCTCATGCAAACAGCCGAGGAGTGCTGAGCCTGCTTTTGGACTGAAGGACAAGCCAGACCACCTTTCTGGATCTATGTTTACTTGCTTCAGAAAGTCCCCCTCTCTTTTTATGTTGCCCTTTCACTGAGTGGAGGCACTAGTTAGCAGTACAAGGCAATCTCTAACTTAACAGGTTATAAAAGGTGACATTTTTCTAATATTTCTTGTTCCTGTTAGTTCACAAAGCAGAAGACTTAAAGGACCTTACGCCATGAGGATATTCACAAGTTCAGTGATTCCCAGGCAAGGGATTGTGACCTCTGGTGACATGAAAGAGATTCAAAAATGTAAAATGCAGCAGCTTTCAGCTGACAGGCTGCAGCTGAACAAGGAAGTAGACTATGATCTTTGCCAACATTCAGGTGCCAGAAAATGGGTGCTGGCAGCTAAATCAGTTGCCTACCTGAAACAAATTTGTTTTTCCTCAAGTACCTACTGTGAACATAACTGCCTAAAGATACACACTGTAGGCTGAAGGCCTGACCTTTAAGTCACCTATTTAAAACTGAATTTGGAGGAAAAGCAAATAATCTCAAAAATAACAACATGGGCACAATGAAAATAGAGAGCACACAGAGAAACAACTATCAGATGGGAGCACTGCTGAGACAATCTAAACCAGTTCACTTGACTATGGTTAGATTAGGCATCTCTGCTCCTCCAACAAAATTCTTTTTCTAGGGATCATCAGCCTTCAGCTTGGTTGTCCAGGATGGTCCACAGGCAGTCTTTTAAGGGCACACAGCAGGGCTCATGTGGCTCAGGAGCTGGGAGACAAAGCACATCTTCAGAGGGGCACCTGTGAAAGGCAGAGGCTCCCCCACCTTCCACACTCAACAGGGGCTGAGAAACTATGGCTTTGTGCAGAGAGATGATACCTCCAAAAAGGTGATTGGCAGCATCTTGCTTCTGTGAAAGGCAGTATCTCCCAGCTCTTGCTGAGTTTCAAACAGCATGCTTAACTTCTAATTTGGGAAAGAAAAATACCATCTGGCACCTCAACTTTGAAAAGTTGCCAAACCTTGACTTACTCTGTGAATCTTCCCCAGGAAATCATGGGAACTACCTACCAAGAAAATCATTACAAAGTGTGAACAAAGCTCACATGAGCTAGCTGCATGTAATCTATCACAATGTGTCTTTAAACAGAAAAATAACTGATTTTTGGGGCAGTTTAGTCAAGCAGTCACCTTAAGAACTTGCTTGAGTCTCCAGTTCTGTCTCCAGCTGGAAGCTAATGAATCACAACTGCAAATTCTTGCTGGATTTTCAGAATAAGGAAAAAAAAATATTTTCTAAATTAAGACACTGAAGGTGACCATTTTAGAAGGAAGGCTGACAAGAGCACTGCAGTATCATGCTGGATAGCACTGGACACCACAAGCATTTGATTCATGTTTGTGTTCATTACAGTCTTATGTGTGTATTGTTAAAAATACTATTTTTTGGATATAAAATTATTTTAAAATAAGAAACAGCAGAAGTGTCAGTTTTTCAGAAGAAAATGCATTCATGTCAGGGAAAAGATTTTTAAATTGCAGCCAATAAAGAATGAAGAAGAGAAATTTAAGAAATGGGAAAATCTGGGAGGAGAAATACAATTGTTGTTCTTCACCACCTCATTATTTGTAACCAGTGGTATGTAAACTTCATATTATAATACGGGATAAATTGAGATGCAAATATCTGAGCCTTAATTGTATACATGGAAGAAAGAAAATGGTGAAAATATTCAAGCATGCTTTATTTTGCTATTTCTATGTCCTCCAAGATGCACATTCAAAGTTTAAGCAGCAACACATCAGCTGGGTAGATTTATACTGAGAAAAGCTAGTAAATGCCATTACAAATACTATGTGCAAAAATGAAAACCATAGAAATATGCATTGTATTATAGTCAGACTGTAGCAAATCTTTAATATTATTAGTTCAAATTATTTCAGATTAGATGTGTTCTATAGCTATCGTATATATCAAAGTCACTAAGGCATTGAATTCATCCCTATGTTGCTTTACTCAAGTAAAACTTCCTTTGAATTCAAGCATACAAATTCAAGCCATTTATGTTTTTAAGTTTCATATATGTATCTGCACAGAGATGAATATATCTATTTATTCTTTAACAATATGCTGAACAAAGCTCAAGTGTACCAATTTTAGAACAGTCCATTTCTTTAGTCTAATTGTTAAGTCACTTTTCCATGGGGACAGACCTTCTTCTGCTCAAGTCTCTCTCAAGATTCAATATATGCACAGTTCTCATTATGCTAACTGGGGCTGTGCTTGTAACTGGGTGCAAAATTCACATCCCTCATGCAAAGCCAGATATCACGGTGTTTGTAACACTGAGTCCTGACACGAGGTTTTGCAGACATGGAATGCCCTTCCACAATCTGCCTAAGTACCAAAATCCCTGTGTCTCAGTTCATTGTATTCCCATCCTTCCTGTTTTTTCAGTCAAACCCTATAGCTCGCTTTCATAATGAGGACTCAGGCCAAAGCTCTGCCAAAGTCAAAGGAAAGATTCCCCATGTCTTTGACAGGCCCTGGAATGTGCTGTGTTTCCTTTAGCCCTTCACAGCTCACATTCCTGCAATGCCATGGGAGACTGTATTAGGAAAATTGACCCCATGGTGTAAACAGCTCTACAGAATTTTCTCCTGTGAAGTTTTTTCTTCCTTGCCTTGCGTGCAATTACGTGAAGTTCAGGATCATTTCAGCACCTGTATAGCATGGGGGGCTCAGTTTCACCCAGATATTATCCATGGCAAAGGAAAAGTCTGTCACTTAAGCTGTATTTCATTCTCTAAATTTAGTTTCATTTACAGGCACTGTATATATATCACATGCATACTCAAGATATTTATACAGTTTGGGAAAAGGTTGCACACTTTAAAGGCCAGACTATGTGCAGACATGCATGTGTATGTGCTAACTTGGGAAGGCCTTGTTGAAGACGGCACGTCCAAAGTGGGTCAGCCTTCTGGCTATGGGCAATGTCAAAGGTGGAGACTTTCTGTCTGGGCTGGTAAGTACAGAGGGAGCTAGGATGATTACTCCATCCAACCCATGGCATCTTCCTTCAGTAGAATATTTCTGCCGTGAGAAGGAACTTGACACTCACTCCATGCACAAGTGTACTGGAATAGTGCTTGACCATGGAGGTGGAGAACTCAAAGCCAGGCCTACTCCTGGCTACATCATCTCTGGAAAATCACTTCCCTGTTTTCACAATGATCTAGCAGTGCTCAGCTTACCTGCACATTTGCTGCAATACATCACTAAACTGACACATACCCAACATGGCCAGAAAAAGTTGTAAATAAAAGCCTATGGAACATATTCTATCCTGCAGCAGCATTATGAAATGTAACATACATCCATACGTGCAAAACATTGCATAACTGAACTCCCCACATGTATAGGATGCTTCTACAAAAGAAAAAAAAAAAAGGGTGGGGAAAAAAAAGAAGTAAAAAGTTTCTGACTTTCGTTAACCTTCTCTTGTAGTTCAGGTTATTTCTCTAATGCATTTATCTGCTTTAAAATTGTCTCCTTAGTCTCTCAAGGGAAACCAATATAATACACCATCACATTTCTCACAGGAGAAAAAAGAACACTTACTCTTAATAGGTGGCAATTTTGCCAGATGTTATTGACATAGTAAGTGCGAAATTTCAGTGATACTAAATGCAAAGTGCAGAAGATTAAAGAACAATGGAACAAAGTGCAAAATGAAGTTTAAAAAGCAGCAGTGTCAAAGTCAGAGAAAGTGTGAAAAAATTACATTTTAACAACACTATTAAGAACAAGTTTACTAATTACTGTAACTGGCACAAATTTAAAAGTGCCTTCCTTAGACTCAGTAAAGTTTTTTAAAGTGTGATATTTCTTTTCTTGTCAGCATTTTTTTCTTTTCTTTATGCACGGTAGCAGAGACATAACATTACTGTTACTAAAACAATGACACTTGGAGTTCTTTATCTTTCAGTTTTTAACCCTTTCTTACCAAATAATATTTCTACAAACCCTTCTACTTGAGCGGGGTAGTGAACTACAGAAAATGCTTTGATAACTAATATGGAACGGTTTAAAATAAAGACTCTGGGATTGATTCAGTCATGCTTTACACATGCATCTCAGACAATAGTGAAATTTACACACTAAGAATGACTTCTCATTAGAAGTTTGGCAAAATCCCGTTTTGCTGTTACCAAAAAAAAAATCTATACAATGTGCAGAGTTTCCTCATATTCAACTACCCACTAAAATACAATAATAAAATATTGCAGCTGAGGTGCTCCTCTTCTATAAATGAGAGAAGCTCCACTGCTTTCACTGGCCTCATACCAAGCTTGAAGAATCCCATTTAATTTGTATTCTTCATACTGTGTTGACAAACAGGATCCATTTCTCATCTGGCAGCTGTACATAGACCTCTGCTGAATCCTTTGCAATCACTCTGTGTTCAGCCATCAGGCCTGATACTGTGGCCCATACAGTCTTCAGTGATACTATATAACCAGCAGTAGCACAGCTAAGACCTAAATATATAATCATAAAAACCAAAATTGAATTATTTCAAGCATATGAATGACCAGGTCTGCTTTGGTGTTCTAGAAGCAATTGCTTATTGTAGCAGTGCTTCAAGGAGTTCAGAAGCCCTTGCCCTGAATGGAGACGTAGCCATTCACAGCCATATATCGCCAGAAGACAATCTCTAGTGTAGAAGATAATATCCTCACTCCAATCTGTTCTGGATTTTTTTTTTGCACTTTTTGAAGACCCGAAAATGCCTTAGATTTCAAGGACAATTCTTAGGCCAAGATCTAACACAGAAATTGTCTGAAATGACTGAAAGTAAAAAAAAATTCGAGAATAAATCTTTAACAGCACTAGTTTCTATATTTTTTCCCTGTCCTCTTATTATTTAGTGGGTACATCCAGATTGTAAATGGAAAAGTAACGTCACTGTGAAGTTCCCATGATACTTTGATGCAGATAATTCAGACAGAAACAGCACTTGAACCTGCAGTCCATGGTAGTACCTGCCCAAGCCCAGGGTTCTTAAATGACCCTCACCACTGAATACCAAAACTTAATTTCAGTATCGCATAAGTGACATATACAGCAAGAAAATTCCAAACACAGCTCTAGTAGGCAATCCTAATCACCAATTATCATCTGAGAAAGGATTTAATTTAAAGTGCATTTGAAAAGCAAGTGGCAAAGCATCAAGCTTTACTACAATACTATTACTCTCTTATCTGTGACAAGAGAGAGTTAACTTTGCACAGGATGCAAGTAGCTTGCACTAATTATGATTCCATTAGTGGGAGTTCTTCTAGTATATCAATGGCTACCCTTTTCATGGAAATCTGATATTATGCAAGTGAATACATCTGCACAGCTTTCTTGAGGCACTTTTCTTCAAAGTGCATTTATCATACACATCTATCACCACTTTTCCACCTCATGACTGCACTTGACTCAATCAAATAATTTGCGAACTAGAAATAAACTCCAACAACATAAAAAATTGTGTACTGTACAATTTGATGCAAAGCCTAAGGCTCTACCCTCTTGAGGAAGAAAAGATGGGGCATGGTAGATAAGTCATTTGCCAAAGGATCTAATTCCCTCTAACAAACAAAACTCAATGTATACGAAGTTATACAAAAAGAAATCTACTGGGTTTTTTGGTAGAATTGGAGGAGGAGGATAAAGTGGCATCATTTCCCATAAAAGTACTTTTTAAAGCCTCAGTAAATGAGTAGAGATCTTGCACCCCGATGTTCAGTTAATATCATGCAGTTTAATATTGTGAGCACTGCAAAATTGTCTATAGCATATTTAAATGGAAACATGTTTTTTCTTCTTGTATTGCGGGTGTAGTTTGCTCGCTTCTGCCTTGAGCGGAATGCAGTTGATGGTGTTCACGTCTTTCACTGTTGTTTGCCAGAGCTTTTCAGCACTGGCCTGCAACAATGATGTGTGTTGTCTTTCCCTCAGATGTAAGCTTACAGTGATGCAGTGACCACTAGCCATTGGTTTCACTGTATCAAACGGGAAATAAATGGTTACCCAGATGACTACAAAATTCTCATCAGGCCCTGGGTTCCTTGCTTCCTAGCTAATGACATCAGCTGTTACTTCCAAATTTTAAAGCAGTTATTTGGTGTTAAAGTACTTATTTTTCTGTCCTTCCCTGCTATTTTTTTTATGAGAGTTTTGTCACATCCGGGGGTCCATGTTAAAATCATGCTCTGTAATTGTATTCTTCTGTGTTCAAATCCACAGCCTCAGCCATGGGCCCAGAAGATATTTGCGCTGGGATCCTGGAGGAAGGTATGCAGTGTGAGGGGTGCAGAGAGGGCAGTCCAGCTCTCAAGACTTGAGCAAGAAAGCAGGAACTGTTTTCAAGCACTGTCAAAATTTCAGTGTGACTCAAGGTGAGTTTCTTTAGCTTCTCAACACTCTATTTTCTTTCATCTTCAGACAAAAAGAATTACCATATTCTTTGCTCTATTTCAAAGTGGTTTTGGATTTCATTAACAAAAATCATGAAAGCCAAAATGTATTAATTTTAAACTATTTCTGTAGTTTTAGCATGGTAGTTTGTAGCGTTTATGTGCTAATCTGTGGCCTCAGCTAGACTTTTTACTTACACTCTCCATTACTTCCAGGGTTTTAGAACTGTGATAATGTTATCTCTTCACTTTTCCATTAAATAGTTACAAAAAAGAACTCCTTCCAACCACAACTAGTTGAAGAATAGGTGATAGCTTTTTTCCATTTTCCCATTATGGCTTTTTTTGTTTAAATTTTGTTTCAGTAAGTTCAGGGTAAGTTTGCCAACCATGACTAATGTTGAACCATGATGTCAGGAAGGGGGTGGAGGGTCTTTACGTGACTTGATATTTTTGTCTTGACATGTTTGTGCTAAAAGAAAGTTCACTGTCTAGGATTTTATCACATTCAATTATTGCTATCAGCTTGTGCATTCAAGATTTATTCCTAAAAACTGCCATTAGAATAATTTGTTCTACCTCCTCCTTCCAGACTGACAATAATTTCCCACCCATATCCCCCCCTCTTATCTCCTTCTCACCTACTGAGTCTCTTCCACTTCCCTAGGGGAGTCTCATCAGAGCTTTATAAACCTTTGCTATATATATATGTTTTTTGGGTTTTTTTTACCTCCTACTGCACTATTAATGGAACTCTTTGATCCCTTTCTAAACTATAGTGGACTTCTCTGAGAGAATATTTCATCTTTTGCTGGATTTAAAGGTGTTCTGCAAGTCAATAAAACTGCCTTTTACAGTTACAGCTCTGTAAAGAGTCAAGTCTCTAGCAAGCATTTTGTATGACAGTCACTATGCAGTTCCTTTCTACACTATAGTCAGGTTATAGTACATTCTCTCATTCTTCTGGAAGCACTTTTTATACTACTTTGGGATAGCAGAGGTCACACATTTAGACTGTGATACACTTTTGGGTTTTTTGTGACTCCAGAGAAACTGTTAGAATACCATAAAGATTCTCTTAGTTTGTGGCTATTTTAGGAAACTCATAATCCAATTCAGGCAGAGATAGACAGATTAATAATCAATCAATGTAGATGATGGAACTTTACCAACAGATTTCAAAGGAAGAGAGATACCACATGAGATATGGTAAATATCCTTCATTCACTAATTCTACTATTTTGATTGTATAAAAATTAAACATGTCTGTGATTCTAGTTCAACATAGCTAATAAAATGCTACATCATTCATTCTCATGCAATTGCATCTCAAGGTGACAAATATCATGAATAACTTCAGATATTTTAATAGTTTGGTGCTGACACCACAGCTCTGCAGCTTTCCCAAATCTGGACCAGAGGACTCAAACAGTTGGCAAAACATACCAGAAATCCAACCACTGCTCCAGAGTCAGTATCAGCTGTTACACTGCTAAGGGTGGTAAAATGCTCATACCACATGTGAGCAGCTATCACTACCTGTCTTGTGAAAATTACCTTAAGCTCTCTGTATTACTTCGATAGTTTCAGTCTGGCTATTAGCATTCTACACTAAAAGCAGACAAGACTTACTGAGAAAGATTGAATGAAATTTTGGAAATAGACAAATCCAAATTTCACACTTTCTACTCTTTTGAAGGACACATGGTACATCTTCCACCCTTCTTACTGATGACATTATAGCAGATACGTAAATCACTAAAAATCTAAATAATCACAAAACTTTTTCTGATTTTCCTCACCTTTTATTCTACATTCATTTCAAATTCGACAGTAAACTATTGCCACAACTGGCTGCAGGTGCTCTGCCCATGCTCCCATAAACCCCAGAGTAAAAGGAGGGGAGCGATAACAGAAGGCTCAGTTTCATATAATCTGTTCATATAATCAACCACACTTGTTTAGTCACATGGGCTAAACATCTAAACTCAGGATGACCTTTATACTTCTGGGCTTCAGTGAGGAGGAAGAACTATTTGAGCCTCCAGAGAACTCCACAAGACATTGATTTAAGGCTCCATTTTTAGAACTGTTTGGAAATTACTTTAAAGATGCATTTTATCATACTTGTGGTAAAACATCACGTTTTTACATTTTGCCAGCAGGATATGAGGCGATTAATATACACTAGTAAAAGAGTTTTGCTTTCATGATTATTAGGCTTGTATATCTTTTACAATCATTACAGCTTTTATACCTCCCAAGAAAAACCTTCCAATCTACCTTTCCTCCCTGAATTTGCATGAAATTGGCACTTTTTTCCTAGAAATCCCCATGAAATTAACACTTTTCCCATAAGGTTACAAAAAAAAAATATAATACTGTTTTTACTGCACTATTGTTTACTGCAACAAGTTGTTTTTGAATGTCTATTTTTCAATACACTATTGAGAGATATTTCCAGTATGCTGGGGAAGTGATAGGCTACAGTAAGAGTTGAAATTTGGCTTCAGTTATGTGGCTGATTTGACAGCTTCTTAGAAACCTACCAATAGGTCATTTCTACATTTACTTCTCTGTGATGTCTTGGAGATAGTAAGAACAATTTTGAGACAGGAAAGAGAATAATCAGAAGGTTTTTTCAAGATGTATCAAAAATGCAATTGACTTGTATTTAAAACTGTATCTAAATTAATAGAGTGTAAACTTTGATGGAAGACATGGATAAAAGTTACCTCTCTAAGCCCTCATCATAATGATTTAAAGGAATATAAAGAGGGCAAAACAAGTGACATTACTTTCCAAAAGAAAGAGTTAACTGTGTTTAGATTCCTGGAGCGTGCTTTTCTGTAATTTCAAATGTAAACTTAACTTCTACTTTTTATTTTTATAATTACAGAATGGTATCTGATTATAAAAATTGTTGCAGACTTCTATCGCCTGTCCAGATGAAAAATGTTTTCTAGTTAAGTGTTTGCATAGTACATTGGAATAGTATAAGAGAGAAGTCATTGTGGTCTGGGTAATTTCTGTGAATTCTTTGGTTCGTAATTAAATGTTCCTTGAATGACTGGCATAAAAAAATAAAATATATTTCAATATTTACCTTCCTGAATGATTTTTGTTCTTTTAAAATTTTAAAAGTATTTTTCCCTCCAAATTGTTACATGAAAATACTGTCAGGTCAAACTTCTTCAGACTGTCATTTTTGTCAAGACAAATCTTATTCTAACTAGCTTTTCTTTCGAGTCTGTCCCGCAATGCTGCTTTTCATCAAAACAGGGTGTTACTAGAAGAATGCTGAAGCCTTGAAAAGCAAAGATTAATGGATCAAAAAAGATAAAGCCATATAGGTGTGAAAGGCAACTCAGGCCAAGTAAGTATAAGTTGCATAGTCAGAAGTGTAATTTTTAAATGTGTTTTATGTTGTCTTTTAAAATGAAACAGGGCAACAGATACAGGGAATAAATATACATAGACGGATGATAGAGGGGAAAAGAGCAAAAGAGGAAAAAAGTATAAAATTGAAGAGGAAGGAGCTGCATTTAAGGGTAATTGAGGAAAAAGTGCAGTGCAATGAGCAATGGACTAGAGGCAGGGTTAGTACAGAAGGGTAATAGAATTTATTAAACCAATTGACTTCGTTAGAAAAGAACAGATGAGCTTTCAGGCATGCAAGCCCTTTTTCAGATGTGAAACAGCAGGGAACACAATGAAACTTTTCAGGTACTAGATCCCACCCACAGACAATGTCAGAACCCTGACTGGCAGAGGAGGCATAGATTAATGACAGGTGACACCATCTGAATTATTCAAAATACTGACACCCAGAAAGTATTAAGATACCACCAAGTTCAAGACATGCTACTAAACCTCTCGGGCAAGGACTTGGGTTAAAAGAAGGTAGATTTTGGAGGCTGTTCTCATTCCATTAACTTCTCACTTTCCTTTTGAACTTTATTTGGGCGTTAGCACCAATTCCAGGGTTCTCCTGTGGTATTGCTAATGCCATGATGCCTTAGGATTTTAGCTTCTATATTTTTCTGTAATCCTGTAATTCTGTATATATCTGTATATCTGTAATCCTGTAATTCTTTAGTGACTAACTCTAAACTCCATATAGACTGTTAGCTACTGTTCTCCCATTTTGGTCAGACAAAACAATTCCTCGTTAGGCCTCGAAACCAAGGACACCTTACTGTCTCAGGCCCCAAGATATGTAAACAAAAGCGAGTTGAGGGGGAGCAAACTTGGAATAAATGACTTAATTACCTGAAGCTATAATTGGAGGATTAACCACCAATATGCAAATGGACCAAACTTATAAAAGTATGAAAACCCATGACCAGTTGCCCATTTTTGGGTGCAGCCCCTGGGTGGGCTTCATCTGCCCAAAAGATACCTGAAGGCCCTTCAATAAATATAACCACTTTTTATTCTCTTAATTTTGTCTAGCCTCTGTTTTTAGGTAGTCCCAGCAAGGCATCAGCAGCACAACTTGCTCTTAGACCCACAGTTGAGCCACTAAGCAGGGCAGCACTGTTTTGTTTTCTCATGTTGGTGGGAGAAAGAGAAGTCCTCTTAAGTGGATTGTGGAGAGCAGCTCCAGCTCCCACATCAACCAAACACGATCAGGTGGCACCACCCAATTCTGTAAAGAACATCTGAAGAGAGGCATAGTAAGCCCAAGACATGCAATACAAGGTGGATCTGTTCCATCTGGGGTAGAACAGAAGACTGCATAAAGCACAGCACATTTAGTGTGCCACAACATTCTCAGCTTCACCTTGGTATTACTATTTAGCCATTGCCCCTCTTGAGAGTGATGGTATTATCATAGAGTTCAGGTTCCTCACAGAGGAACAGATGATCAAGTTTTGTGCCCAGTATACCGTAGGGGCAGGTGTGCATGAATGTACTTGAATAGGGGTTGATGGTGAAGGATGCCAACCACCTGGAGCACTCCTGCATTCATTAAAAATTTGGGGGTTTCAGCAACTGCCAGGGTCAGGAATTGCCATAGTATCTTTTACTGAATTCACTGTCATGAGGACAATATCTACCACCAAAGACCAGGACTTGTAGTACTGTCAACCTGATCCTTCAATTTCACTTTAAACTACAACAGTAACAGCAATGTGTTACAATGACAGACTGTTTCCCAACTACTATTGTTTATTGGAGCAGCTCCTGGAGGACCAGCAGGTCAAGACCCTCTTGTACTTGGTGTTGTTCATGATATACAGCAAGGCATAGTCCCTGTCCCCAAAGCTCCAAAACTAGTAAGCTGATACACACCTTAAATACTTAATACACTTTCTGTACCAACATAAATACCTCACATCAAGATGCTACAAGATACAAACCAATGTCTCATACTGTAGTAATCTAAACAGGAGTCTGAATATAAATTAATATTTCTCACAGTCTTTCTTTCATTTTTAAGAGGACTGGATATTGAGAGGCTGAGAGAAGTCTTCCATATGTGTATCTATTGGTAACGCAAAAGGATATAAAAAATGGGAAGCATATTATTGGTGAAGCAAACAAACCTATTGACACACATAGGGGAAAATTCTATACTTACATATACCCATTCAAAAGATGTGTGTTGACTTCTAGAGATTTTTAGAGAATGGAAGACTTTTCTTCCAGAGAACAGATATTCCATGCCTGAAAGAGACATTCCTAAAGAATTCTGTGGGAGCAAGGATGGTACATCTGGGACAATAGCTACTTCTGTCATCTAGATAAGGCCATCTTCTTTCAGAAAAAAAAAAAATGGGCCAACTTCTCTGAGTCACACGGCTGCAAACCCATTAGCACTGTCACATTTCAGAAACGCTATTATGAGTGCCTCTCACGCTGATGTCATTTACTGTGTATAATAAAATCATCACCTTTTCTCTTGGTCAGGCCCACAGCTCAGTAGGTTCTTTGGTTTCTTTCCTTTCATTTTTTTCCCCCTATAAGCAGCCTGTATCCAAATTCAGCCCTTTCCTGTGTCTTCAATAGTCAGGTAGGTTTTTTCTGACCATATCTCTGCACAGGTCTTTGTTTACTTTTACCCTAAATACCTCGTCCACTACAGCTCTTCCTTATTAGCCTCCCACATATTCATATCACCTTCTTCTCTCCACAATCTTCTACAACTAAGGAACATCTACCTTGCCTTTCAATCTCACCTGATATATCTTTCCATACTTCGAATCCATCAATCCCCTGATTATGACATTTAAGCTCCTTCTCCCCATTTCAGAGCTTTGCTCCGCTTATTTATTCAAGTTGGGTGTTACTGAACCTCCTCCCCACCACTCTGGCAGCAATTCCAGGTTTGACAGCTGACTCCCTATTTCTTTGTCAAACTAACAATGGTCTCTTCCTTGCTACCCTCTTTTTAGCCAAATAGCAAGGCCACTGCCCTATTTTTCTTTTAAATTCCTTGTCAGTACATTCTTCTAATGAAATGCCCACATGAAAAACGTACAGTGAAGGCTGGTAAAAATGCTGGAGTAGAAATTGAGATTGTGAAACTACTTTTGCTTAAAGAGTTCAGAGCAAAACCTGCAGGTTCTTCCCCTCCTTCCTGCTCACTGAGGATTTGCAGAGCAAGGTCTGTTCTTGACCACTGCCCCATTCTGACCAAGCTCGTTGCCTGCAGCTTTACAAAATCTATCAGCCAGGGCAAATGCCAGCTCAGTCTCCATCTCCACATTGCCCGTCAAATTTGAAGTTGAAAGGGTTTTGAGTGAGGGCAGAATTTGGCCTGTTTCCTTAATTAAATATGGTCCTGTCAGAAAGCTCTTACATTAGCTGCGGACAAAAAGAAAAGGAGAAGAAAAATTAAATTATGGAGAAAGGGCTTAAATCAGAAAAAGTCATTAAAAAAGACATCATTAAATATATGGGAATTTAAGCAGCTTTTAACAAAGAATGCAGCTGGAAAGAAAGCCCAACTGTATTTTAAATTCAGACAATTATGTTCTGCTTTATAAATCCTAATCTTTAAAAGACAAAACTACTGTACATTGAGGAAAGCTAGGAAAAATTTTTCATGCAAAGTCAATGAAAATCCTGAAATTCAAGGACAGATAAGAGGTATGGTTTAGTCTTGTGTTTATAAAGTGCTATTCATCCACACTTCCCTAATATATATTTGCAGAATCCTAAATCATCTAATAGTATGAAAAAATGCAGGCTCTCAAAAACCAGCATCAGAATGTTGCACTAAATTAAGTTCTAATATAGAAGTATAGCTATGCTTATCTATGCACAAATATTCATTTGCACACATACAGAAAACAGGTGACCAAAATCACAAAACAAAAGCCCTGGTTCTATATGTCTGTATGATGGCAAAACTTCCAGCCATGTAAAGGCAAAGTGAAGTACAGAGTGCAAAACCCAAGTCACACATAACTTCATACTACATTCTGCAATATTCCTCATGAGTTCAATTAGAATAGGTACTCTAGCACTAAGTGAATATCACATGAAAATTAGACTAATATCCAGATTCAGAAATTGACTACTAGTGGTTTTCCCTAAATACTGGCACGACAAAGTTGAAATTATATGGACTTTATATATACCTCATCAGACTTTCTAACCACTCACAGACTTTTAAAGTGGTCACCATTAAAAATTTTAGAGCTTAGTTTTTCCAAATAGCTAGAAATACTCTGCTTTTATGGTATTTTCTACAGTTAGTGTACAGAATATCTAAAGAATATTAAGATGAAGTTACTGAATTGCAATGCTATTTATAAGAGTTTTAATGGAAGCTTCTGTATTCAGTCTGTTGTAATAGTTACAGTATAGTAACTTGTTTTCTCTGTATTAAACAGACTGCTCTAAGAGTTTCCACATGCCACCAGTACTTGTAACGAGACTATTACTGTGGGAACTGAACTCAATGTACTCTATATCCAATAGCAGTGTATGCTTTTATAACAAAAAATAGCTGGCTAAGGCCAGCACTTTTTCCTCATTTACTTTATATTGATATATGACAATCCTGATAAGAAAGAGATAGACCTGCCATATTTATAATGAATCATTTTATAATCAAATACTGTATATTAACCTGGTCTCTGGCCAATCTAGCACCTGGCTGCCAAGTTCATAATGACACTGTTGTACAGAGAAGGGTACGAAATAAATTAATTTCATGCTATTTTTGGTCTCACTCTAAAATACATTTATTAGCTGGCTAGTGTCGACAACAATTAAATTTTGCTAATTCAAGTCTTGATTTTCCCTATTTAAATTCTTTTTGATGTTTCTTTGCTCCATCTTCTTGAGTCTGATCCATTTTTTATACCTATTTTACATGTCCTTTCTTTGCTTAGTGATTTTGTACTTTACAGGCTGTTCCAACTTGTTCTCTACTGAGAACTTCAAAATATATATATTTTTACACCAAATCCAACAAGTCTAAAGCTAAAATCAAGAACATGCTTAATATAAAATTACATTTGGATTGCTGATTTCTATGGCACATCCAGCTGGAATGATACTTTACTTATCAATCCCTCATTTTTAATGTCAGACATGTTATGTTAAGCTAACTTGTTCAAGTAATGGATTTACTGATTAGTTCCTGTTTTGGTTCATAATTGTTCAATGATTTCCTCAATATTAGCTTAACCAAAAAGCTTATATATAATTCTTTGCAATATGCTTGACAGAAATACAGAAACATTCATGAGAGAATCACAGTTTAAATTAATCAATAAAGGCTTTATCAAGAGTTTTTATTTATAGCTAATGCAAATGTTAAAAAAATGTTACAGCCATTAATTATTAGCAGTTTTTTTAAAGCACAAAGTAAGAGTTGAATAAATGTACTTTAAGACACTTAAAGCCCAGGCATTCTTTTTAAAATGACTAGCTAAAGAGCCCCTTGGGCTGTCTTTTTACTGCTTTTCAAAGCTCTAATAGCACTTTTTCACCAAAGACACACCCCTTGAATCCTCCGAGAGATACAATAGCATAATTGTTCTTTTAGGTTTTAAGGCCTTGACATATCTGTCACTGAAAGAACAGTGAATAATAATACTAGAACTATTTTATGCAAATTCCACTTAGAGGTTTCAAGATTTTTGTGAGACGGATCTTGCCTCCTTGTTGACAGTTTTATTGTCACATTAGCTTTACATGAGAAAGTGGTAAAGTTTTCCTCTTTGTTAAATAATACCCCATTTTAAAGTCCTTTAGATAAAGATAAAAACAAATACAAAAACAATGAGATGGAAACATCAATTTGGAAAGGTATCAGAGGATAAAATGGTAGTCTTGCAAGAATTTTTCCCACTAGCTTTCATTTTTCAAATTATAAATCACATTCATTATAATGTGTAATATGTACAAAATGAGTATTTACTTGCATATATGTGTATATTTACACACACATATAGGGTTATGAATAAAACATACCAGGATGTGTATTCTTAGGCTAGTCAGTGAGGAATGGCTCCTATCTCAAGGTCACAAAGCTACCAAATACTTTCTGTGTATATATATGTTCATGGGCAGATGATTGTATACAAACTAAATGCATACTAATATATTGCAACTCCTACATTCAGCTGGCAGAGAGGAGATGAGAGAAATATATGCATACTTCACAGAAGATGCTTTTAGGTCAGTTTTGCAAAATTTGCTGAGATGCAGAGGTGTGATGAAGGTGCCATCCAAGATAAGAGTGACAAGTTCAACCCCAGTCTGCAACTAAGCACCACACAGCCCCTCACTCCCTCCTTCTAGCTGAGATGGGAGAGAGGATCAGAAGAGTAAAAGCACAAAAACACATGTGCTGAGGTAACAACAGCACTGCTCAGCAGCGACTAAAATGTGTTATCAACATTATTCTCACCCCAAATCCAAAACACAGCACTGGACCCGCTACTAGGAAGAAAATTAACCCTTTCCCAACCAAAACCATGACAATATCTAAGACACATTCACAAATACTAATAAATACAGTATTTGTGAAGGTATTGTGGATGGATCCTGCAGCCTGTCTACTCCAGTAACAAACAGGCCTCTAGAGAATTTACAAAGAAATTATTATGCAAAAAAGTTTTCTTTTTCTGCTACACTGAAAACAATTCTGCATTTTGCCCGACTGTCCTGTTCACTAAGAAATAACTTTAATCTGAACCAGAAGAATCTTTTGATTTACATGTAAAAGTGTCCTCAGAATTCCTCAGACCGTGGCTCTAGAACCAGTCTGGTCTAGACCAAATTCTTGTGTTTCTCTTCTTAAACTGCACTACAAGGACAGCAAAAATTACTGTAGAAACATAGGTTTAAAGAAGAGATGCCACACCCCTCTTTTTTGTGAATGCCTGTAGAATAGAAGAAAGGGAGCCCATTTTCCTTTCTTATAGTGTGATCTCAAGCATACTTGCTTATACAGTCAGAATTTTAGCCAGCTCAAGGAGTGGGGCTCCCTCTTAGCCCAGCTTCTTTTGAAAGCAACCCCAAAATGAAACCAAAAGGAATGGGAGAATATACCAATACAATCCCAGTATTTAACCCTCAGATTCACTAAAATGGAATGACAGAAGCACAGATAATCCTTCCTGGGAATGTGAGAGGAGAACAAGGAATTGTGTGATATAGTTCCATAACCTGTTCATGAGCAGGGATGTGTCCAAGGATACAGAACTCCTCTGCATATAAATAGTAGGAAGAGAGGACTCAGAATCCAAGAGATTTAGGCTGTGCAGCTGTTTTTGTAATGGATTTTTCACTCTTCAAATGTACTCTTCTACAAATATTACGCCTCTAATTTGACTGTTTTCAAATCTTTGTCTCAATTTATAGACACTCATTTGATCGCACAGGCTTGAGGAACTACCCAGTCCTGGTGGAAAGATAGCTCTGCTCAAGGGCATGCTATGAATCTGTATGGTTATGAAAATAATCCTGGGATATTTAATATTCATGAGGAGCAAATATGACCTCCAATTTTAAGCTTTTACCTCTGAAAACACTATTACAGAGTAAACTGCATAGAACTGTAGTATAATAAAAAGTTATTTTGCATAAAGTTGGGCAAAAACTTCTACATGCAATGTAAAATGGATTCATATTATTTCTATACTGAATCCAGCTGTATACATTCTTACTTCAAGCACTAGGTTCAAGCATACTTAGTTTTCCCTTGAGTTAAACTCATTAGACACAAATCAGATTCAAATTTACCAGCTTACAGCTCAATTGCAAAAAATGTGGACATTCACAGGACTCTTCACTCTCAGTACTAAGTTAATAAATATCTCTGATGTGCAAAAATCCGCATTTCCATTTCTGAAGAAAAGGATTGCTATTGACCAGACTGAGTATCACTTAGTCCTGGTGGTGAACAGCACCTTTACCAAGCACCTGTAGTATAACCAAGAGATTACATGTGAGACTCACCGATCAGCACTGTGAGGAATTCAAGAGTTCTCAGTGGATCCAAAAGATACAATGATAATGAGACAGCTCCCACTAAGTCACAGAATTACAACCAAAAAAAGACAAAGTTGGCAATGTCTAAGTGTAGACAAATGCAAATATGGCTGAACATTTCTTTTTCTGCCCTCACTAAGTTGTTCTTTTATCAGTTCATACAACTCAGATGGCAAGTACTTAACCAAATTCCACACTGGCACAATCTGGCCCAGCCTGGACTGATGGATACTACATTGCAGAGAGCCTTCTTCATAGAGACTGTGGGGAAAGAAAAGCCCTTAGAGAAGAAATCTGGCCAAAACTAATTTAGGAAGTGGTATTCCAAGGCATTGAACCACCACAGCACAAGGTATTTGTTGATTTGTATCAAACTATGGATATTTTCTACTTACATTGGTTATGTAATCACAAATTATAGGTCACAGTCAACTTCCTTGAGCTTATATTTCTTTCCAAGGTCACTGGGTGAGAAGTGGTTGGATGCCAAAACATTGGAGAGGAAGTACGCAGTATGCAGTAAAGCAGAACATCTTTTGCCTAGTGAGAAGTAGAGGCGAGGAGAGGAATGTGTGTTTTCCGGGTGCAGCGGCACCAGAGGGCAGGATAGAAGGTGCCAGGTTGGTGATCTCTGTCTGATGCTAGAAACAAGTGAGGGATTTAAATGAAATGGGGAAAAACCTGGGGAGAGGACCCAGTTTCAAGTCTTATAATGCCATCCTTCCCACCATGCCTTTGACCATGGGGACATTTCACCCACTGAAGCCACAGCCTACTGATGTGGGAAAGATGAAAGTGGTTTCTGAATGTCTTCCATGTGAGCCATGGCAATCCTGAAATGAGGAATATCCCCATCACAAGGGGACAGATGGAACAAAGCCCTCAATGGGATCTTACCATAAGAAAAAGTACTGACTGTATATTTCATCACTTCTTTCAAAACAGAAAGTGCCCCAGAAATGGTGGGTATGGGAGGCAGAGCAAGAGCCCACTGATCCCTCAGATCACAGAGCCCGGAGCTGAGGGACCCATCCCACTGCCTCAGGCAGGAGCAGGGCAGCCAAGGGGGCACAGACAGTAGCACCAGTACCCAGTATGTGGCACCTCCCCAGCGACAGACTAAGTCTGGGTTGGAATGTGGCCCACAACTGGCTTGGTGGGAACCATGACTGGGACAGGATATGGCTGTGGGGAACTGGGTAAGGGGCTGCTGGCCCCAAGGGGCTTAAATGGTGTCCTGGGCCAAGGGAAGAGTAGGGTAGTGCTGGGGGGAAGAGTCCTTCAGGTCCTGATGGGAGGAAAATGTTTTGTTTGACATACTTGGAAGTTTCAAGTGGAAACAACCATTGCTGACCAAAGTGCGTGGTCTGGATCTTAGACCCCAATAGGGATGCAGACAAGAATGCAGTGGGTGAGTTTTGTTTCGAGTGTTACAACTGCATGATCCATAAAGGAGTTCTATTAAACTGCTACAAATTCTGCATTCAGACAAGCAGTAATATCAAAACACATACTTCAGGGCTTTGGTTGGTCAGGAAAGATTTATTTCTTCTAAATGCACAAGTGCTCAGCAGCAGAAGAGAACTGCCTTGTTCTGAATCAGCACAGGCTGGCTATTACAGGAGACAAGCACAGTAGATAATATATATCTAAGGTGAATTTTCATTTACAGATGCCTGATTGATATAGCTTTCTTGAATAACTCAAACCAGTAAGAATATCTGGATTTTTTTTTCCTTTTCTTGCAGCTTGAGTAGGTGCAATTTCCTCCATTTTTTCTCCCTTTCCAGGGGCTTAGATACTGATGCACACTGGCCTTTCAATTTCTGTGCCTGTTGACCACCATAGGTCCTGTGGGCTGAGGTGTATGATTTTAAAGTGAATTTCTGTGGTAATTAGAATCTTTCCAAATAATAATGACCGAACACTGTATGACTCTCCATTGAAAACAGATCTTATTCTGAACCCTTTGGCTCTTTGAGCTGAATTTGAACAGAAATCTAATACCTAATGTATTAATATCTAACTTATATCTAATTAACTCAAAAGTTAACTGAAATTCTAATTAATTACAAATTCATAATGGATCTAATATCAATTCTTGTCAGGCATCATAAGTATATCATGTGTAAATATTATAAATAATTTCATCTTGTTCATATGTTGTCTAAACTAAAAATGGTATCCTAGAGATACAGACAGTTCAGGAATTTGTTCGTGGTGAGGCTGTACTGCAACTTAAAAATTCCAAATATAAATGAAAATATTTGTCTTTAGTATAACTTGAGAAATTAAAGGAAGATTTCCTTTTTTTTTTTTTAAGTCAGCATGACATGTGGAGAAAATATTTTTAAATACAAGCAAAGTTGTTTAGTTTTTTCTGCTTTGCTTGTTAGTCTAGTCATCTCTACATTTTGTGGATTCTATCTTTATTTCCCTGTATATTCCCAAGCCTCAGCTCTAAAGTGAGATAATTCCTTCTTTATGTCTCCATGTATGCAGATGAAACTTCTCTGCCTGCACAAGTTTATCGTCCTGTTGGTTTAGGATGTACAATTAGATGTCTACATCCAAAACACACTTTTCTGTAAGGTCTATGTTTTTATTCAGCCCACTGAATAAAACTCACTATCTTAAGACATTTCTGTGGACGAAGGTTATGTTTTTCTGAGGCATATTAATCTCTTTGTCTAAACATCAGTAGCTTAATTGGTTTAGATCAGAGTTATACTGTTTTGAATAAAAAGGTGTGATTAATGTGAACTAAATACAACTGGATCAGCTCAGCATCACTCTGCAGTATACAGAAACCTATTATCATTGGACCTGTAAGAATGCTTGGGAAAGCCCAGTCTTGGTAAGCAAATTGCTTGCAAAATCCAGCAGAGAAGGTGAGCAGATCAAAAGTACCTTAACTGTGCGGAGGACTTTCTGTCAAAGGAGGTGTATTGTGAGCCAAGAGCATTTTCACCAGTCGGGGGTCAAGCTATGACAGGAAGGGTTACGTTTCACATTTAGCATGAAATAAATAAAATAATAAATAAATAAATAAATAAATAAATAAGAACAAGATCCAAGAGCTGCAGGAGCAGTCCTTTGACTGCCAGGCACTTTTGAGCTACTGCTATGAAACTAAGGAAGGAGGGATGGCAGAGGATCCTGGAACTGAGAAGAGTGAAGGAGGGGAGAAGTCCTGCCCTGCAGAAGTGTTTCCTTGCATATGTCAACTGCCTCAAAGGGCAGAAGTTCTGTTTTTATCTGTCTTTTTATCAACTCTCTCTGTTGATAAAAAGGCAGAAAAAGCCCTGCTCTGGTAGAACCTGATACACTGTTCAATTGCTGAGAGAGCAACAGCCATTGAGGCAAATGAGGAACCATGGAAGAGAAAAGTTGAACAATCTCATAATAGACAGAAAACGGCACAAAGATACTACAGAAGAATTGAACTTACGACAATAAATAGAAAATAAAAACAGTAACAAAAGACTCCATGGAAGTATAAGGGGAATGCAGCAAAGAACAGCAAACAGAGAATGTGAGTCATAAGCACAATTGTGCAGATCAGATTCACAGCTGCAACCACATGAGAAAGCAGGAGTTCCTCAGCACGCCTGGAGGTGAGCTCCCTCCCACAAGACTTCCAAGCATGGCTCACTCAGCTCCCTCCCTTTCAATAATTAGAGAGGAAATGTCATAAATATTAATCTCCACTCCACATGAGAGGCACATAGCAAGTTAAGCCTCACCCAAAAACTTCGCCCTGCTCTACAACCCTCTCTTGAAGTGGCATTCCTGGAAGGCGCTAAAGAATTTCACACATCACCTCTAACACAATGAAGTTCCATTCTTTAACTGTTAATAGTACAACTCCCATATCAATCCTGTCATCTTTTCCTTATTTTAGCTGGTTGTAATGGCAAAACTCATCTTTATCATGGTTATAGGAAAAAGAAAACAATTGAGTTCCTGCATTTACAGCACTGGAGTTCTGCAGCCACCCAACAGCATCCCTTCATGGCTGAGCAAGATCTCAGATGTCTTATGCATCCCCCCGTTACAAGCCCATCTCTATCCAACATAAAAACTAAGCCTCTCTCACACATTTCACTGCAGATATAAATTACTTAGAGCTTAATGTGGAGAGAAAGAGCTGTTTTCTCCCACTCTTCCCAGCCACTGTGGACTGTATCCACAGCCTGTCCACCACACAGGCCCATAAAGACAGAACTCTCTTCTACACAGGCCCCTCTGTCTATGTGCTTAAAGTGAAAATTGCAAGCATATCTAGACTTCCATCTCTCATTTTGACCACTTCAACATCCTTTTCTCAAATCTTGACAAAAATAGCCAGGCCATGCTCAAATCCATTCACAAGTGTGACAAAAATATCATTTTCTCAGGCTTTTCCTTTGACCACATCATTCTGCTTTCTGCATCCTCTTGTATGGCTCCATGTTGCTTTTACATTAAACATTAACATCTCCATCCTTTCATGGACCAGCAGAGTAAATGTTCAGTCTATTTGTCATTTCTTAGTCATCAGCTCTCACCTGTGACTGAATCGTGATGTTAGCTTCCTTCTCAAACTTATCAGGTATTGTAGCATGAACCATTAGTATTGGTATACTATTAGTATTCTCAGAGTTTTTGGTTTGGTTTGTTTTGGTTGGTTAGTTTGGGGGTTTTTGTTTTATTTTGGTTTTCTTAGATATTTATAAAAGCCAATTACTCAGCTGCTGTACTAGTTCTGATTCTCTCCTGCTCCAAGATCCTCTTAGGACAGGATAAAGACCTTTTTGTCAGGGAATAGTTTGTATCTCCCAGATTATCCGGAGATACCTGTAATAATTCCAGCAACTGACTTTAAGAGAGGTTCCTTCAGGGATGCATTTACTTACAACTAGGAGTAGATATTTTCAAGGCAAATATCAGTCAAGAGTTAGTAGAAAAATGATTCACTGAGCTAGCCTTTTTCTCAGACTCCCAAATCATGAAGGCTCTTCTAGAAGGTAGAGTTGAGCATAAGATGCAAGAAGTCCCTCAACTTTCCCTTATTAGTGGAGTCTGAGCTTCATTCGAGCTTGGCAAGACTGCTGGTCAGTTTGGTGCTTTATATTTCTTAAGCACTTAGCATAACGCGAGAAGGGAAGAACTTTGTCATTGCTGCCTTTTGTCTGTTTCTTCCAACAAATACTACAGATGTTCCATTCCAACTCCTGCTGTTATTCTCCCTTTTCATCCTTTAGCTTCTGCCATTTTTGGAAGACTTCCAGACAGTAACTTTCTCTAAATTCCATGTGACTATCCTATATGCAGTTCCGGTTATGATCAGAGCTCAACCTAACTTTCCACTACTTTTCTTTGGACCCATCCTATTATATTGATAATATTGTGTAGTGCTGTTTCCTTACCTTCCTTATTAGATATTCTCTTCCAATAGACTTTCAGCTGATTTTGTTCAGTGCTTGGGGTGTGCCAGCAGCTATAATTCTAGACTCTGTTTAAACCGTGAGGTGTAATGCAAAGCAAAGCTTTCTCTGGGTAATTCAGGACTTTTATCCACTAAAACAATAACAAAGTATAGCTGTTTAATATGACATGAAATCCAAATAAAATTAATTTGGTTGACATTATCTAGTAATATGACTCAGTTGTCCTAAAGTGGGTCAGTAGTCAAAAATGAAACCTTCCTCTAATTTGAGTTCTGGGAAAAGTGCTAACATTTGAACTTCCACAGTGTCTAGTGTTCTGTGCCTATTACTCTCCTCATGTTGGTCTCTTCATTGCTTGAGGGCCAAAATTCAACTTCAAGAAAAATCTAAGAAAATAACCACACAGATGTATAGAAATGTACATAAAAGCATCCTTGACACAAAAAATGTAAATGACAACACTTACAACTTATTTCATTTTCTTTCTCCTCCCCTTCTTTTTCTAAGGCATAATAATAATAATAATAATAAGTAAAACAAACAAACAAAAGGAAACCAAAAAAATTTTTAAAAAGGAAGTCTGGCATAGTTGTCATTCATGTTGATGTCAACAGCCCTGCATAGACAGGTTACCAGAAAATACCACCCCAGGGATCCTATTCATGGTGCACAGCAGGGCCCTGTCTGTAATTACTGTGGCCTAGTTATTTCTCAGGGAAAGAAGTCCACCACTAGATCCTTTTTTTTTTTCTTAATAGGTGAAGTTGAACCTAAAGCACTGTAATTTTAATCAAATCTTTCCCATCTGCATGTAGTGTCTCTAAGAAGTTGAAGATTTAAGTGTATGTTGTAGGGTTTGCTGAATAGTCCCAGAGGGGGGAGAAAGGGCAGAGAGATTGCAATTATGTTACACTTAAAGGTATTTCTGTTGCCAAGAAAGGATTGGGGGGGGAAAGGGAGGGGTGTCTTGTGAGGGTTTTTTTTTTCCCCTTTCTCTCTCTGTCTCTTTTCCCCTTTCCCTTACTGAGGGTTAAGATGATGTCATGGATGGAAAGGAAATACTGCAATGAAGCAGAAGACAAAGCCAGAGAGAAGGGGAAACAATAAAGCAGCAGTTTATAATAGGGCCATGAATTGTTTCAAGAATAAAAGGTTTCGAGAAGGATGATTAAGTAACATTTTCTGCACTGCTTCTTTTCCCCAGGGAAGTCTCATACTCAGAAACCATAAGTAAGACCTTATATTGAATGTTACCTTTAATATTTTGATTTCCAATCTCTCATCCCTCTTTATGAGATACCGTAGTTTACATGACAAACCTGCTGTTTGTGGCTTTTGAGTTGGAAAACACAGTTTTGCAATTATGGCAAAATTTATATAGGTTTAAGTCTAGCAACTACTTGGCCATAAAAAAATATTACGGATGCATGTCCATTAATACTTTTTGGAAATGAATAGAAGTCATGGAAGTGACAGGTAATACAAAAATCTTGTCCAGAGAAGAGCTCATTCAGCTGTTATAGTTTTAAAACAACAACACACTTAAAATCAAGCTGCTATGTGCTTGCATTCTTAAAACAAGAGCTATCAAAATAACATGTTGTTTCTTCAAGTTGCGGCTTTCTGTTTTGATCTGTTGCCACTCTGGTTTCTAGACAATACCAGCATAACAAGGGTGATGCTTAGTGTTCAACTGTTGCTTACAAATGAATTGTTTCTTCCCACTAGTTGAGTTATGTGTATTTTTGGGAAGGCAGCCTGCAGCTCTAGAGCCAGTCAAATGCTACCTCCGATTCCTAAGGCACTTCCTGTGAGCAAGAGGGTAGATGCACTCATGTAAATGAATGTTAATAATAATGAAGGTAACTGGATACCTCAAAAGCTCAGTCTAGATAACAGAAACTGCAGCTGTGGCACCTGCCTTAACAAACTCACTACCAAGGAAAGTCTGATAACATTTTTATTTACTGAAAGCTAATTAACCCCCAAATTATTGACTGATTTATTCCAATACTAGATTCAGTCATGGGTTTGTGTCCTATCTCTCTGAGAGGGTGCAATGTGAACTACTGGTACCAGTTTATGTCCACAGCTTTTGAGTTTCCTTACGTACCTGCCCGAGCATGTTTTAATTAATGTTAGACAAAATAAAGTGTTGGACAGAAATAGCAACGTGAACAAGCTATATATCCTGAAGCAATTGTTTCTTCCAGTTTACAATTTTCCAGGATACTCAGGAAGGCCTCCTAGATTCTACTTTGCTCATGTGTCACTGAATTGAGAGAAGGTGTCAAAGTTCAAAAGCATAGACCAAATATGTGGCCAATACTTCTCAACTCCAGAAAGGATGGGAGGAATAAAAGAAATAATTTATTTAAAAAAAATAAATCATAGAACTATGAAGTGTAGGAACATTAGAAACCTTTCCAACAAAAAGCCAGTCTTCCTTTTACTGAAGTCATATTAATTGGGCCTCATTATATTCTCAAAATAAAATCAAGTATCATTTACAACTTACTTATTAGGAAAAAAAATAGGAAAAAAGGAACATGAAGAAATAGCTTTTATTTTTCAGCAAGAATTTCAGATCATTTAAACAGTTTTCTGTTCTGACTCACAATTACTTCATGATACATTTCACTTCATGCTAATCTCTCTGTTCTTTGTATAGGTATACTCTTAATTGTTAATTTAAGCAAATATTTTTTAATTCAAGCACATTTAATAACATAGCAAAGTTACATAACATATATGTGTATTTGTATATAAAAAGCATACAATCATATTATTTTCAAAATTTATTCTTCTTGATAAATTCTTCTAAAATGGTTACTTATTGTCCAAGAGAACTTTAGACAAACACATGATAATACATTATTAAGATTGTCAATATCAGAGTGAAAGAATTAAGGCAACGGTTGAAAGTAGTGGACATTAAATGTCAATATTTTCTCATTTTATGTTATCCATAAATAGTAATCATAATAAGCAATATATCCAATAAGAGCAGTTAACACAAAATTTTCACAGAAAGAAAAACTGCTAGAAATACATTGGAAGGCTTTTTGTTTAAGTTCTGGTTAGGTTTGGTTTTGGATTAGTTTACTTGGTTGTTCTTAATATCAAAATCTCTGTTAGCCTAGATTACTACAATTTAAGAGCCAGAAGAAAGAAAGAGCAATCTATTTGCTGCTGGCACTGGTAACTAAACATGGATTTTCTAGATTTGTCTTGTTGATGGTAAGTTGTTCCAATTCTAGAAATATAGGGATGATAAGGGCTGAAATGTTTAATTTAATGCTGTGTAAGCAAAAAGTAGCCTTTTCTTTTGGTATCCTAGTAAAAGATTGGTTTTATTTTGCAAAAGAACTTCATAATTATATTAGGACTCCCATCCTGCTGAATCAATGTACAATTAATACAGTAGCAACCTGATGCTTAGTTTAATTCTGTGTATCTCACTTTTCTGAACAAATATGAGTGAACATGTATGTCTGAGGGAACAAAACTTCCAGACTGCATTTTAATGCAGTGGATTGCTTTATGGGAACTTGCAGACAACCTGACAGAAAGGTATAGGATGAAAGAAAATCTGCATCAAGTATAATATTCACTATTGCCTAAGTTGTATTTCCTGCCCTGGGAATACCTGGAGTCATATCTCCCACCCTCCGAGTTTCTGTCAGCAATCAACACCATTTACAACACATGCTGCATAAAGGAAAATTACATTACAATGATAGTTGATCTCTGTTATGACATGTATCTTCGTGGCTACAGAGGCAAAAGATAACTCATCACTGAAATAGCCATGAATGATACATCTGTCTTTCCTGGTAAGAAGTGTCATAATAGATATTGGCCCTCATTTGCTACCTATTTACAAAGTCATTGTTCTGTAGGAAAGAAAATTATTTATAAAGGCTAAGAAAGTTAAAGTGCAGAAACATAGCTAGAAAAGGAATTCGTCAATCCTGTACAACTTAAGGAAGTCTGAATTTTGTCATTACATGACATACCTAAACCCAGTCTACGTATAAACATCAACTTCTGACAGCATATTGTTACGTTCATACCTAGAAGTAATTGCACATGCTATGCGTAACATACACCAAAATGATTCACCAAAATGTTGTCTTTGAAGAAATTTAATTATACTTAACCTGTTAACAGCTAAGGCAAGAATATGTCTGCAAAGACTGCACATGAGCTCCAGTTAAGCCCTTATAACCTTGTGATCTGTCACATATACTACAGAAAAACTGTCTTCAAAATGGCTGGAAAGGATTGTCTTCTGACTGCTTTCTTATGGAATAAGAGAAACCCCTCCCACATACCTGTTAGTCTCTCTCTGCACCTTTGCAAATCACTGGCCAGCCGCAGCTACATTTGAAAGAGTAAAACTTTTAAAGATTATTAAATTCCTAGATGTTTCGTGAAATTCAGTGGCTGAAGAAGGAAAGTCTCTCATGACTTTCTGTCTAGGGGGAACGTAGCTATTACTTGTGCATGGGGGTTTGCCACAGAGGTGATCTGAAGTCTGCAGGAGTGTTCCAGGAGGGAACCTGGGGCTTCACTAGGGCCTGGTAACACCCAACGAGTGCCTTAGGAAATCTGGCCTTTCATGTACTGCTCACAGATACTTGAACTTTTAAAAAATGAAAACATCTTCTCTGTCACTTCTCTAAAACCTGGCTTTGTCTTGGGCAAATTTCTTTTCAAGAACTTCAATTCATGGGTTGTAAGGTCAGAAGGGAATTTCTAAAAACCTTGGGCTTCTAGCTTGACCTGCATAACACGAGCCACAAAATTTTATCTCCTAGTTCCTGCAGGATTATTCTCCTTTCCCATGTAAATGAACTATATTGAATTTAATAAATCTATGGAGCAAAAAGGTTTAGAGATGAAAGATTATTCCCTTCTCCTGGCTAAGGCTCTTTCCAGAGAAGTGCTCAGGAGCTGGAAAAGCCATATGCATTCGGTAACAGTATGTGTCAAATTAAACATGTATTTATGTTTTTCAGGGGATCTGAACTAAGCTTATGGATTCCTGTGGGATTAGGCAACTGAATTCATTTCTGATCTATACAGCTTCAACCTTCTAAAATGCAATGTCTCTAGTCATCAGTCTGAAAAAGTCAACTCATGACATGGTTGTAAAAATGCCAAGTTTTTCAAACTCTCCAGAAAGTTATTGATAGACCAGGTAACTGCTACATAAGATTATGAAACACTGTCTAAAGAGACAGATAAGACTATAATTCTCAAAATACTCTTCTTATATGTCCTAGGTTTGATTTTTATTAAGAATAATGGCATCTTATGCTATTTTATTTCACTTTTACCCTGAGATATTGTTTTCATCATAAGATATAAATTACATTAAGCCAAAATACATACTTTTCAAGCTGTAAACCTATAGAAACTACTACAAGGTAAATTAAAAACAAATTCATATATTTAGATTTTATTACCTAGTAATTCCTCTGATTTGTTGAAGTAAAAGCATTGCTCTCTGATAAAATATCCATAAATCTTAAGTGTGATATACTCTATTTTCCCTTAAATACACATAAGATTTATAATTCAATATTATATAGACAGGTGCAAGTACTTTACCTTGTAGTTTAATATATAATAACTAGCCACTTTTGAGTGCACTTACATGTTTGATTTTTCCTAGAAAAAAGAGATGTTAAAGAGAACATAACATAAAAGTAACTTTTAACAATTTATCAATGCTTCATTATGCATACAAAAAAAAATTATGAAGTGCTAACCACATATAAAGTGAAAATAATAACTCTTTCTTAATTTTTCCTCTACAAAACCCAACCCAAGTCACTGACTTTTTCACTGAGAAATTTTGAGTTTTGCTTCTAACCTCAGCAGGAATTCAAGGAAAACACACTACACTGAACCCTCAGAGACACTTTTTTTCCTAATCTCTTGAAATTTTTTTGGAATGTTGATTGCACCTTGTCTTGTCCATGCATTTTGATATATAAATTTGCATTAATGTGCTATACACAAAGCCACTGTATATGGAGATAATGAAATGTTTGGGTTAGGAGGCACGCAGAATACACCTGTGATATTACATTATGTCAGTATGATTCCTAGGCTGTGATGTGTATTATGGGTTAATTAAGGCATAGGAAATAATGTATACGAAAAGATATGTCTTCTTTACTTCCAATGAAATAAAAACTTCAAATAAAAAACATCTGTCTTTTTTCATTTATACGTCAAAATGTAATTGGCTATGGTTGGGGTTTGTTGCCTTTATTACTTTTAATAGCTGTACAGCCACTGATTGCCCAAGCTGATGGTTAATTTAATTTCTGTCAATACAATATTGGGGCTGTCTGCATATTCAGGCCATGATTAACTGCAGCAGAGTCCATAACAGTAGTGTTATTATTACTGCATTTAACTACCTCTCGGGAGAAGACAAATTAAATTATGTTGAAAATGCTGTTGATTATCATTACGGACTTATTTGTAGAGCACAATTACTGATCTGTTGTAAAATAAATCAAATTTTTTATCATCCTGGTATAAATTAAATGTAATGTAGGCGAATGGAGAGTGGTTACTGAAAGAGTTCAGGCAGCTTTGTATAAGTCAACCGAGCACTGAATTAAGATAATAATCACAGATGAACACAATATTATATTTTAATAACATGCTACTTCATGACCAAGTGTTCGTAGATTATGGGACTTCAATAATAAAAAAGCAAACTTAAAATGGTTTATGTGCTGTTGACTTAAACAAAAGACTGAGGCCTTCACATATAAATTATTTTCTACTGTTTCCTCTACATAAACTGGAAACTCACTTCAAGTAACCAATTTAAGGCACCACTTTAAAAATATAATTACACTAAAAGCTTACATATGATAATACTTTAGCTCTCCTCCTCCTTCTATGATATACTAATCTCTGCCATACTGTATTAGTACCTTATGAAATGTGGGCCTTTACTGATAACCCCAAGGAAAACAAAACATGTGCAACATACTAGCAGATATTTAATTATACTGAATGCTCGCTATTAAATGCCCCTTAACCCTACATCTTCAAAAGGACTAGGCAGTTACTCACTGATTCATGAAGACAAATGAGAGCAGGTATAAATAGTTCTTATCCTGCCCTCTCCACAGATAAGTGATCCAGCTTCAGTCACGTTCCTTCAGACCATCAACCATGTCAGGAATGCAAGAGGTAATGGAAGGGAGACATAAGCAGAAGCTGCCCCCACTTTCCTTCCACCCCCATTAGCAGAGTTCAGACTGAACCTCTCTCGCGGGAGTCATTCCTCAGCTGGCATGTACATTGTATCTCCACCAGATTTGCCAAAATTCTTACGATTCATATCAACAAGGGATCTGTTTAATGGGGATTTGTACCACTTATGAGTGTTCTTAGAAGTTGCACTTGCCCATCAAAACTAGTCCTCAACAATCTCTGACACAAAACAATTCTTACTAACTACAGTGTATACCAGAATTCTTTATACGGAAAAAAATCCCATTGGCATTCATGGACATTTTGCCTACAAAGACATCACAAAAAAAGCCTTAGAATAAGAGTTTTTCAGTAGATGTCCATCAACTCATAGAATTCAGGAATTCTGTTTTTAATTTTGTCAGTGGTTATTACTTTGGTCTACAATCCTCCAATAACTGTCTCAGAATAATCCCTTCTCTGTCCTTACTACATTTTCAGCAAGAGTCAGTCATTCCCATGAATGAACTGAATCTGCACAAGGGGTACTTGAGCCCCATAGCTCCTGGCATGCCAACTCTGAGTTTCTGTTCCTGGCACACTGAGCTCCTAACTGCTTTAGGCATGCCTGGAGCTCCATGGCACTCCTTGTATGTTAATCACATCCATTATACTCCATGCCTTGTAAAAATTTATATAGAGATCCAGAGTATACAAGAAAATTACATCTGTAAAGCACCCTTTGGCCTAGCAAAAATATGATGGGCAGTGAGCCACGAGTTCTAGTTGTAGCTCTTCATCTGACGATAATAATTCTGTGCACTACATAACCCTTATTATGCAGCAAGGCCTCATTAAGAAAGAGACAAGTATCATTTGCCATATTTTGCACATGGATTAAGTCAGGAGTTGCCATTTGTTGTGCAGCAGGACTCAAACCCCAGGTTTTTAAGAGAGCAGGCCCATGTTGTACACACATTGCCAAGATACATTTCAACTCTATATGTTTGCCTGTGCTCTCCAGTCACCAAGCCACATTTCCACATGTACCCAGAAGATGAACAAAGAAATTTTTACACTGCTGATAAATGTATGAAAACTAGCATGATTTTACATGACAGTAGTTTTCCTTCTTTGTTTTCTCTTCTTTAAAAAACAGAAAATATCATATAAATTTCTGTCTTTCAGTAAAACAGCAACTGAAATCATTTGTAGAAGTGTCTTAATTTAAAGATCACAGGATTCAAAGAGAGAAACCCTTGTACAAAACACAAAAGAGGAGAATGAGGCACAAAGAATTTAAGTTTTTACCTTGGTTGAAATCTAGAGAAGTTGGAATCTACTCCTCATTCTGCCATAAACTTTCTTTAATCATGGTGTGCTTCTGCCTCCCAGCTTAAGCCATAACCACCTCCAGGTGTTGTAACAGCTGCATCCATCTTACTCTGGACATGGTAGCCAAGGGCTGTCTGGAATGGTGACCCAGACGTCTTGCTGGTCTGCAAATATGACCATAAGTACTCATCTTTCTCTAGAAAGGCCCAGGGCCTTTGGAGCTCTCCTGTACAGCAGCAGGCTGTACTGCTGTATTTCTCCACTCCTTACTAAATGCCTGCCCTTCCCACATTGTTTTCCCATCCCCACCCCTAGTCCTGGCCACTCCCTTGGGTTCTCCCTGTTGGTCCCAATACCCCAACCCCACCCATGCACCGCCCCTGTGCCCTGAGACCATTAGTCCCTGTGCTCTCTCCGCCCCCCCCATCCCCATATAAAATTCCAGACCCATGCCATGTGATTCCTCTCTGCCTTGGGGACTCATGTGAGTAAAGCTCCCTTGAGGTGCCCATTCGGGCAACATTCTCACCTCCTTTATCACTGCCATGTTGAGGAGCTGACAGCTAGCCAGAGCCATGCAGGGCAGGCAGCCCTGCTGCACTCTCTGGGAAGGTCTGTGGCTTGCCCCACCATCGCAGGAAACTAACAAACCGCAACAGCGGGCTGCATGCCCGGATCTCTCCTTGAGCAGGGACACCTCTCAAGGTTGCTCCTCCAGATCGAGAGATCTCTTCCCACAACAGATCCTCACTAGGTGATTAAGAGCACAATAAACTTTGAATTCTTATGTAAGTGGTCTAAAGGATTGACTGTGCAGATATAATCTCCTAGCCATAGACAGCTGGCCAAATCTGAGACTAGAAGTGGATCCAGATGCACCTAGACTCCTCTCTGAGGAAAGCAAGAGGATCTATTCTGAACCTCGTGACTCAACAGGAGACAAAACTGTCAGGGAGACAGTTTGTCTGACCCTATCCTCTATGCAGTAAAATGTCAAGTGTACCTTGCCCATGAACCTTGTTAAACCCCTCTCTCATTTATTATCAAAGTTTGTTAAATTGCTTGTTTATATTACATTGCTGCTTCTTTCTTAGGAGTGAAGCACGTCACTACATCAGCAAGGTAACACTATCATAATTCAAACTCGTCTTGCTATTATTTATATTAAAAATATGTCATTACATTCCCACTTTCTTTTTGCTTGTTATATTGGCCTGCAAAGCTCACTTTTAGGGTTATTTCAAAAGTGAATGTGTCACACAGCCTGTTCATTTGAACCATGCATTTCAGCATCAAAGCCATCCACTGAATTGAATATAACCAAAAGGTTTTTTTAAAAGTCTTTAACCATTTATCACCTCTACAGAACATGAAATTCTTCTTGGCACTTTAGACTACCATAAGAAGGAATAGGCCCTGCCACATGGAATTTATAATACAATTTCAAGTGTGAGACAAAATAAGGGTTAGCAAAACCAGAAGAGCAAGACTTAGCTGTACTTTGAAAAAGAAAAGATGCACCACAGAAGGAAATAGAAAATGTGCAGATATAATCTGTTCTTAAAATATTCTGAGAATCCGTTATGAAAAAGGGTGATAGACTCTGAATGAAAGGAAGTTGCTAGCAAGCTTTCTATACTACGTGGGGAACATTTTTGTTCAGTTTATGCTACCAGCCAAATTATTTTCAGTTTTCAATGTAGGACTCACTACTTAGTGTTTCTGCTTTAAAAGTAAGGACTTTTAGAAAACTGGTTCTGGAAAGTCTTAACAGATCATGTGGCTAGAAACAGCATACATAGTCCTAGGTTCCCTATGTGCACTTTTATGCAGAAGAGGAAAATCACTCAGAAACAGTGTTTAATTTTTAACCATTGTTTCTATTCACACACTACTTCCCTCATCCTAAAATGGTGTTCTATATTACAAACGAGGTTAACTAAGTTACACCAATGTCAAGGGGTTTAAAGAAAAAGCAGTAAAGGTTTCAGTGTGTGTAGATATGTTCCCACCAGCTCCCACCATGTAAACTTCCTAAAGTTCACTTCCAATACAGCAAATTAACACAAATTTGACCCAAATCTACTCATGTGACATTGACAGAAAAATGTGTGAAATCAAACATGCAAAACAAAATTAACTCAATACAGCCTTTTCTATTTTTTGAGAAGGTAAACAGGGTAAGTTTTGCAAACACAAGAATATAAAAGAATGCAATGTTATTAATATTCCGCTTGATTAAAGAATACAAATACCCATAAAAAGCACACCAGCCTGCAGTAAATGACACCAATATGTTCTCCTAACAATGAATGTTTTGACTGAAACAGCACAACTGCTTCAATATCTATGCTCAATGCAGATGAAATGCACTCCACAAAGACGAAACTCTGAAAGGATCCCAGTACAGTAGTGGAGGGCACTGAGCTTATTTGATGTGACACACTCCATTCATCTTCATGAAAGTTTCAAACTCATGAGATAGATACAAACTGATGTCTATTGTCATTTACTGGGAAACTATGAGGTGTAAACACTTCACACAACTCCCTCACAAACATGAAGCAGGATGATAGCTTTGATGGCACTGATGGATGGTGTCCTTATGGCCAGGGGAAGGAGACTCGCATCAGCACTGACACTGTGGGATCTATCAGCTGTCTTTAAAACAAAGTGGACCACGGAAGAGTACCAGAGCACAAACACATAACAGTGCTAAGACTTTGTTCCCTCCTAAGGAACAAAGCACAGATAATTTGATGACTGCTTACAAGATGCCAGCTGCAAGGTTCAGAGATAAACTGTTCTTCATTACATGATTATGCCTTATAATTATGTCTTCCATATATGATTAATATATTCCATACAAGATAAATCATATTATGGAATGATTATGAACTGACCATATATAACCGTAATACAGTAGGCAGACCAGTCCCTGTCCACACATGGGGAAAAAACTACTGTCCCTGAAAAAATGGTTGCACACTTCTTGCTACATACTTCCATAGAAAACATTCCTAACATGCATGTCTTTAGGCTTTTACGTCAGAAATACTTATGGATAAGAAACAGGAGGCTTCAGCTTAATTTGGGCAAGAGAGATAATGCAGCTGGGTAGGATTAAACTACATCAGTAACCAGCCAACCTATTACCCTCATTAATTGTCAAAGCCATCTCTCTGGTCTTGTCAAAGTAAAGCCATCTAGGAATCTTCCCCATCTTGTTCAGCCTGAGGACAGACTTTCAGCTTGAACTCTAGAAATCTTTAGACAAGACTTTTAGCTATCTGCATACATTTTCACTTGGACTTCTGCATACTCAGACACCACTTCTTTAATTATAGCCTAATATCTTGCTTAATAATTCCTAAGTTCTAATGAATAGCATCACAAAATAGAAGTGGATAATATAATATGTGGCACACTGATAGAACTCAAAGCAACTGTTCAGGAAGGGTATAATTATCCATATTTCACAGATCTGTGAAGTGAGGTGCAGAGGGGTAACAGCTTTCCCCGGACACAGAGAAACTGTGATAGAGACAGAAGCAGCCGTGCAGCCTTTATTCCTATACTATCCTACTGTGTTTTGAAATGTAGAGTAAGTGAGACATTAGCATAAAATATATTGTAATCATGATTTTGATTAAACCCCAGATCATGTTAAAATACTGGATCAAGCTCGGTATTTTAAAAACAATTACATCCAGTACAGTAATAGAGGGACACAGTGAGCAGTTTGTTTTACAGACTCTTAATTACAAATATATGCTTCATTTATCATAGTACTCTCTGTAGGAGATCAAGGTGCAGGATATTTCAGTCTGACATCACTATATGAGCAGGTTGGGAATAAGTAGTTTTCTATAAATTAAAATTAGCCCTTTAATAGGGTCTAATATTATTTAAATTTTTTTCTATAGGGATGAGTAAATAATTGTTTTGTCAATGCACTTCTTTCTCGTGAGTTTTTAGATTTTTACTTTAGTTTGTAAGAAATATTTTCACCTGGCTCTTAGGCAATATTTTTGTTTTCCTTCAGATAGTTCCAGGTTCCATGTTAGAATGAAAATTCTGCTTTTCCAGGAAAATCCCTGTGCAAGTCACTCAAATATCTTCGTTTGTTAGGTCCATAATAAGATTGCTGTAATTCTCTGTCACACCAATAGCTCTAGATTCAGTTATATGTCACAGATAAGTTACTAATGCCTGTAAAACTTCTTATTCAAACAGTATTTTATGCTACTTTTGGAAACCAAACATTCTATCACTTAGACTGTGAAAAGGTATCTGATCAATCTGGTAAAATAATCAGATAAAGTTATAGCATATTTTGTGCACTGTGCAGCTAATTAAGATGACAGTCTTTCTTTCTCTAAAACAAATTACTGGACCTGAAGGGTACTCTTGCAACTGCAACATTTCAGGCAAACAAAAAAAAACCACCGAAAAATCAAGGAATAGCCTTTTCTTGTTGCATTCCGACAAATTAAAAATATCCTACATTATTTTTAAACCTGTCGATTCAACTTATTTCTTATGAAACCACAGCGTCAAGAACCAAAACACTTAGAATGTCCATAAGATTACTGCCCAGAATAAAACACACAGTGCAAATATCAGATATTAATTAGACTCTTAACTCCACAGCACGTTTTTTGAACAAAAAACCCAAGCAAAAACAGAACAAAAAAACTGCAAACACACAAAAAAAGGAAGAAAGAAAGAAAGAAAGAAAGAAAGAAAGAAAGAAAGAAAGAAAGAAAGAAAGAAAGAAAGAAAGAAAATAAAAACAAATTAAAAACCCTGCCAAATTTCATGCAGAAGTTACAAGTTATTTTAATGTTCTGTGGTCATTCCAGGCTCAATGTGAAATAACAATGCAGAGCAGGAACACTGTTTGCAGTCACTGCATACAATATAACTCATATTACCTCTTTTCAGCTTTTAAAAGGTATTAGACCATGTTAGTCTAGTACTTCATCTGAAACCTGGGCCAGTTCTGGCTGAAATTTTTACTAGTCTGCAACAACAATACTCAGTTTACACTCATTTTATAAGCATGACTGAAATTTCCATCAGAAACATCTCCCATTCTCTCTCACAAAGAAAGTGTATGTGATGCATGTGTTTGAAAAGTACTAAATAGCATCACAAAAATATTTGCCACCAGATTTATTTGATAGCTTGTCTATCTATTAGCATTAAAAAAAAAAAAGAAAGAAACAACCTTGAGGCATAAGAAAAAAAATTGTGAAAGCCTAGGTTAAGAGAACAATTTAAGATGCTTCTGTGTGTGTTTTACTATTATTGTTATTGTTGCTGTTACTGTTGTTATTCTTTACTTGTCCACTGACATTTTGAATTAAATTATGATCCAGTCCATGAGCATCTGTAGTGTATATGAAAACATATCCACAGAATCATCTTAGTCTGTTAAGGCTAGTCCAGCAAAAATGTGTGTTCACCAAAACATACACCAAAGTTTGATTCCCTTTTACTTAATACATAAGCAACAGACCTGGGAGCAAAAGGTTCATGTCTCTGACCCAGATCATCAGATCCTACATCTGGTTTTCTCCATCAAGTACCTCAGAGGATCTTATTGCCAATTACAACTATTTGGAATGTTTTCTCCCTTCTTACTCAGAGTAGCAAATGCAAGGGAATATATATCTCTAACACAGAGAGTTCTGTATTTTCTGACCAAAACTGAACGATGTTTTTTCTGGACAGTTTCACTGCAAGGGGCATCTCTATTGCTTTCAGTTTTTCTAAGAAAGATTTAACTGAAAGACATACAAACGCACAAAAATCTGAGCAAGGGGGAAAAGCATTACAAGGGGCAAACAAAGGAGAAAGTATTACAAAGGCAGAAGGCAAGAGCAGCTTGTTTCCTGGGTGGGTGAAGAAGTTGACATTCTTGGCAGCAAATTCATGGGTGGTATCATCTGAGGATCCCCTTGACATGAACTTCAGAAGTATTCACCATACCCTGTGCTACAGGGATTTTATTATTTTGAAACTCATTTTCTTAATACCCTTTTGAACATGAAACCCTAAATGATAGAGTAAACTGAAATCAATTGATGAAAAATGCTAAAGATAGATAGAAATTTTATTATCAAGGGCACTCAAAATGAGGTTGAGCTGTTTTAAATGCAGGTATGCGTTCCCAGCTAGTCTAATCAATCTCATATAATACATGTAATTGCAACTTTATATCTTATTATTGTCTCCACAGGGGTTTTGTGGAAACAAGATGCTACACATTACACATTTCGTATGATAACACACAAACATTAAACTATGTTTTTAAAGAATATAAACATGGAAGCCTTAGTGAAAAGTGGGCAGCACTCCTTTTAATGGGGAATCTTACTTGTAGACATGCAGTCCAAGCACTCATTTCCCCCAAAACAGCACAGAAAAATGTCCAACTGCCTTTCATCAAAAAAAAATCCACGTTGTAGTCATTCCTCTTAAGCAGAAAAGTATAGAATGTTGTGAATGTACTAAATTATAAAGCATAATTAGAAGGATTAAATTAGAGAACCAAGCTGAGAAAGGATTCAAAACCAAGAATGTATTGTGGCAAAATTAATCCTTAGTTTAAAATGGCATATCAGAAAAGAAAACCTTCTGAAATCTGTTGGGCATTTTTAAGCATCTTGCACTAATTCATCAAGGAACTTGAGGAATGAATAATTGTAAGACATTCAGGAAATTCAGCAGGATTCAGGAAAAGAATTTGAAGGTGTTTAGGTGCAACATGTAACTGTGGAAGTTAGGCGTAAATGTTTTCAAGAAACTACTGATTCTTATTTAAAATCCAGGAACTTTGTCCCAGATACAAAACAAATTTAAGAATTTTGTTGCTCATCATGTCTGTGCCCCTTTAAATAATTATAATTATTGTTCACTATACATTTTCGCTCATTTGTTTATCCAGGTATTCTGGCATCAATATAACAAACATTATACACACAAGATGAGCACTTGGTGCATTTTGCTGGCTTGATAAATCAGTGGAAGGCCTACAGAAACAAAAACTATACTGTATTCATTAACATAGGTTTCAATATTTCACTACAATATGTGACTTGCTTTGGCATTATAGGCTGTAGTTTAAAATTTTCAAGAACAGAAAATAATCACCTTCAAAGGCTACTCTATGATACCAGTTCTGGTTATCACATTTGCTTCAGATTTTTTCCAGTTTAAAAAATTTATTTTTTATAGTAATGCATTTTTAATATTCAATTCTACTTTAACTACATATCTGCTGATCTATATTCACAGATAATCTTTAGACAAAATATTCCTCCTTGATTTATTGTCTTCCATAATGAAAATTATTTTGTGATTAAGTACCTTTGCTGCTGAAGAATATGCAATTCCTTGTCATCCTCTGTCCAGCTTCAGCTATTAACAATTGCAGACGTTTTTCTAGTTGTACCTGATAGATCAAGAATTCCCGTCATATTCCACAATCACGTATCTAAACCAGTCTGAAATACTTCAAGTTTACTTTCTGTAGGAGTTGCTGCTCTTTCACTAACCAATCCTGCAGTAGTTTTAATCTCAATCTTTCCATGTATTAATATTCTTTCTAATCATGAATATTTGGAATGGACACATTATTTCAGGAGCTAGTCTTTCTGTATCAAGTATAAAATGAACGTATTCCCGTATTTCTAAAACAACCTTCTATATTGGCCCCTGAAGGTACCATTAACATATTGAACCACTGCACTTCACTAGGAATATGAGCACATAGGAATATTCACAAATAAATCCTCGCTGAAGCTGTTTCTCACACAACATTGTCCTACACTTCTTTGTTCCTAGGTACACAAAACTTTGGCCATTGAAATGGATCCTGCACTTAACTTTTACTCCTGTTTACTTTTCCAACTAAAACATATTTCATCAGTAATCTGTCACTCTGCAAATTTCACCAGTTTGAATGAATTGCTCACTTCCATGTCAACAACCATGCTAATGGTTGTATTAGATGTAGTAGATATGCAGTTACAAAACTGAAATATGCAATTACAAAATTTTATACTTTCCTTTTCCATCCTAGGTAGTTGACTAGCATCTTATGATAGTAGGAGCAAGATAGTTTTCTTTTTTCTGCGCCCAAAATCATATTCAGACTTATCTAACAACCTGAATGTTGCTGTATGTATTTCTCCCTCCTGAATTCATTTTCTGCTACATCATACATGAAACTAGTTTATTATCTCTTTAAAGAGCAGGACAATAATTCAACTCTGCCACATCTGGGCACACCGATTGTCTGGAAAATATCGTGTAGCTTGTAATGCTATTGTTACAAGAGTAAAAAGGGAAAAAAGTTATATATTTCCAGGAGACAATTGTAAGAGTTGTGTAGCAACTGTGCTTTATTTTCAACAGTTTGGTACAATATGAGCTATACAGTCTTGCATACAAAGAATGCCCTCTCTCCTCTCTCTTTCAGATTTTTGGACAATAGGGGTTGATTGGTCAAAAGATTACAGAACTCAGCAAAAGTCACCTGAAAAAACTTTACAAGGAAAAAGAAAAAGATCAGGTCAGTGGTACATATAGGAGATAAAACTTTTAGTTAAATAATGTTCCTCTTCCCACTACAAACCACACTGTAAACAGCAATGAAAAGGTGACTCCCAGCCTTTTTGGTCCCTAAGGATGTCATTGTCTTCTCAGACCTTCTGATGTCAGGTCACCACTGACTGCAGTGGCTATCATATGAACTGCAATGACTGTCAGGTGCTGAAGTCTAATTGTGGAGGGTCTGTCGCAAATTCTTTACATTTTATTTTTATATACTTAGTGCATCACTGTGATGCTTCTGGCAAAAGGCCAGGTCTGAAAAGGTTTTGTCTTAAAATATCTTATAGACAGCCATAAGCCACCATTTTTTCCAAAAAAAAAAAAAAAAATCCGTTTCTAAACAGCAGTTCTGATTTTCTACCACTGCAAACTAAAGACCTCAGCAGTACATGTTTCAGGATTAGTTTTAATTATCATGGTTACAAATTGTCTCTTGGGTCATCTCTTAGAGAATACCCTTTTGCATGCCTTCTTCACTTAGTTACAGATAGACTCTTGTGAACTGGAGAATTGTAAAGCACACTGCTGGCAATAAAAGAATTTGTAAATAGTCAGAAGCCACAGAGAATATTTTTCTTGTTTTTGCAATATTTCCTTCAGTTTGCCAGCCACTACACAGAGAACATCTGTGTTCTTAGAGTGACAAAAATTTCCAAAAACTTACTTATTATCAGTTATGTTTCATGCAGAGAAAGCTGCTTCACTAAGTCTGGACAAACAGAAACAGAGATGGTAGCCTGGTATATCATGTGAAAAATAATGCATAGGTGGCTAAAATGGCATCTCATTGCTGAAGTTATTCAAAAATTTCACAGCAGTATAGTCATTGTCACTGAGTAACTGGTAAGTAACTTAATTTTAGGTAGTGTTATCCATTCAACAACCAACAAGAGCTTAAACTAAACTCTAGACTATCTATGTTTCCAGCAGGAGATGTGAAATGTATGCTATGATATAATGTGTTTTCTTCATTTTAGAAGTGGTCAGAAGAACTAGAAAGAAGGCTAAAACTTATTCCTTAATGTTTAAATGGGGATCACTTCCTTTGATTTTCAATTAGAAAAAAAAATCATGATGTTTTAAATGTTAAGAAGTCAATAGTAAACTACTGAAGAAATAAAGCTGCAGGATCAACTCACACTTCAGAACACAGTAGTTATCTAAATTGAGATAGTAATAGCCACACAAAACAAATTACTCTAAATATGCAATGTATATCAGGAAATTGTAGAATTATCAGGATATTGTAGAAATACCATGAAATTTTAAACAAGGATTAGCTATGAAACAGAAATAGACAAGTGAGAAACTAATCCATAGAGGATAAAGAATAAAAATTCTTCAGGAAGGACCCTTTCCAATATGACAGCTCATGGGAGATTAAAGGTGATCTCAAAAGGCAGAAGCAAGGTCATAGCTATAACATGTACCCCAAGATTTTCCTTTCCTATTTATCAAGCAAGGGAAAATAAAGCAAGTATAGAGCAGCACACAAGAGATTATTAACCAGATGATGAAGACAGACTTTAAGTTACCATAGTAGATTTTTTCATGCACAAAAATAATTTGGTTCACTCTGTTGCCAGGAGATGTTTGGGAAAGAGCCAAGAGACTTATGGCAATAAATCAGTGGGAAATAAAATAAACATGAATTACAGATATTGTCAGAAACTTAGTGTCTCGCTATCTTGCTTTTCATAATACAAGCTAATTTCTTATAAATGTTCCAGCTATTTTTGCAAAGGAGTATTATTTTTTAAAAAATGGCACTGATCCTGAGGACATTTAAGAGGACTTCAGTCAGAAGAAGAAGAAAAAGGCAACGAAATCTTCTTTCTTCTCAGTACAGTGTATTAAGAAAAATCAAATCAAACCAGTCAAAATCAATCAAATGAACAAACAAACAAACAAACAAACACACTACTAAAACCCTGTGCTGAGTGATAATGGGAAGGCTGCAATGTATAGTTCACTCCATGGCCAACCGATGCTTGCATAGTACTGAGCCCTATCAGAAAGTGATCTGGGCTGACACTGGTTAGTTATCAGAAGTTCAGAAAAACACAGGTATTACAAAGTAAAATGGTTAATGTTTTCAGTACAGTTTACATCCTCCTTGAAAAATCGTTATTTTGGGAGGTAGAAAGGCCATTAAAGTCAGATTTCAGATCAAATTTGGAAAAGTACTACAGTACATGCAAACATCAACAAGTCATGACACTTCACTGTATAATGGGCATGTATTCAGGAATGCAAGTAATTGCATTCTGTCTTTTCTAAAACAGTGTCCCTTTCTTTCACGCTGAGAAATCATTCTTTCCTAGAATACACTCTGGTGGAGAAGTACGTACAATTTACATTTTGCTATATCACAGGAAAATGGGGCATTTTTAAAGGAAAGGGGTTATTCCTATATATGTCCAGTTTTTGAAAGATATTAACATCATATGATAAAATTGCCATGTAAATATAAGATATAAATTAGTATTATTATAATCAGCAAATATTTCTTTATTTGATAAGATTTTCTTTTTCTGAAACAAACAGAAATATCCAAGAAGCAAAGTGCCCATTATTCCATGTCAAGGAAGGCAAATATAAGCAAATGAAATGGATAATTTAAAGTAAAAGTAATACAGAAATCTCACTTTTCCCTTCCCCTCCCTCGTCTACTCATGTAAAGACCACACAAGAGAGGTGAGATGCTTAACAGCAAGATAAAATGATACTCCAATGGCAAACACTTTAGGGAACTGACTTCCAGCAGGAACTGACTTTTAGCATCCCGTCCATCTTTAGGCTGGGCTTATTGCTTAGGTTGTAGAGTCAGAAAGTTATTTAGCTGTACACATTATGTTCTGAGTGAGCTGAGTGCATGTAATTTATGACTGTTGCACTTTAATGCATATTTAATAAAGCTGCAGACATTTATACACCAAATCAACTGTGTCAATTTTGTTTGCTTTGGGAAGATGGAGATGTCCCATGGCAATGCTGACACTCCTAGAGAGATTTAAATTGTAAGACATTTCATTTGAGAGAACACTTTTAATATACTATAGCTTGATACAGCAAAAATAATCAGCAAGGGCTAACAGATACAGGGAATAAGAGAACCAGGATAAGTCTTGTAAAGAGTCTCACCCTTTGCTTGCAGACAAAAAGAAGGAAATTGGATACTAGCTGGCTCAGAAAACCCCCAGCAACCAACCAAAGCTGACAATTAAATTTCACCTCAGGTTTTGAGAGGAGGAGTCCATGTAAAACAGGGAAAGAAGGATAATCTTTCTAAATTAGCATTGTCTATGGAAGTTCTAAGTGTCATTTGTTTTTTTCCTTACTAGGACCATTACATAAATTTTCTTCTCTGCCATTGAGATCCACAGCAGAAGCAAACTCTGTCTCCTGATGCCTTGCAATATTAACTGCAGTTTTAATCTGAGATATTCGTACGCATTACAAGGAAGATAAATTTGCCTTTCATCTCTTCTTATGCTTTTCAATCAAATCAATCAAAATGTTAGGGCAACATCACCAACTGATTTGATAGCTTCTAAGTTTATAAGCCCTTTAAATAACTGTGCATGGAAGACGGCTCTCATCCAGTAAAAAGCCTGGACTAAAGCTAGCTGCTATTTGAAGCACAGATCTGGACTGCAGTGCTTGTTCTGACAGTCTTTCAGACGGACCTGGTTTACCTAGCCAAGCCTCAATGCTGCTAACAGCCTGGAGGTCTGCAAGGCAGGTTTGAAGAGACCTTGCCAAGCTGCACACTGCTGCAGCTATACAGCCAGCAGTAGCCAAAGCAGCCAGCTTGAGGCTGAGTGTGTTGCAGTGGGGTGCCTGCAACCTTCCCTGGCAGACAGCTTTGGCCTGTAGAAAGAATCAGGAACAATAATCTTGATAGATATTCATGGATGCTCTTTATTTTCTCACAGCCTCATTGCCGGGCCTGGCACAGACTGACTGCAACAACTGCCTCAGAATCATGTGAACACCCACCTAAGTACAGGATTCACTGGGCAGAGTTACATTTGAAGAGACCAGTGAGGAACAGGATTTAGACACAACAGCATCAGGGAGCTTGGAAACGCCATGTAACCCAACCATGCTTCCACTCCCAAGGCCCATCCCCCCCAGGGGCACCTCCAGAGTGGATATGTCAGAGCAGTGACTTCAGGGTAGGTATGTCCACAAATGTCCAGGTTTTCCCATGTTTGATGGTATGAATATTGTTGCTGAATCAGGTTTTGTATCTGAACTTGAGGATATGTTTAGAGAATTACTTCTTTGTTTGAAGTAAATATGAACTTCTTCAATGGGTAGCAATCAAAGTAGTGACATATATGAATATATATGCGTTGTATTTGACTGAGGAGCTTGAAATCTGAACTAACCAACATAGCTGAGAGGTGTTAAAACCAAAAAATCCTACTTAGAAAAGAATGCACTGAGGCATATTCAATATCTATCCTGAAACGATTGATGACAAAAATATGTGGTCCTAATTGAAGTGATGAACTGCAAACCTCAACAAAAACATGTCAGGAAATCTGTACTTTGTTTTCTAAAAATCTAAAAAACTCAACCATTTAAACCAGGATACTTTAAACATTAAGAATAAGAACATAGGGGACAAAAGATACTGACTCGAGAAAAATCAGTGGGAGCTTCACTGATGTCAGCTGACCAGGATTTCACCTGGTAAGCATATTTTCCTCCTACATATCTGATTGTTACTATCCTTTGTATGTATACTAATGGTGAAATTTCTAGGTGTTCATATATACACAGCATGTATCATATTTATTGTTCTCAAAGTTAGGGCTGTGGTAGGAACTTTTTATTCTTAAGGCTCAGTTTACAGAAAGTGGGACCATTGTCTATCAATCAGGGAACCAGGCCCCTCTGGAGCCCCATAGTTCATAATGGGACACAAAACTCAAAAGCAGATATGTGGGAGAATGAATATATGTGTACATAGAGTAAAATGTTCTGATTATCTGGAATTTCAAGTTATATCTCTATTCCCTTTTTTTTTTTTTTTTTTAACCAATTTTCGGACTTCTTTCTTGTCCCCTTTATAAATACTTCTTAAAATATTCAGTGATTTTGGTTGGATTTCTTGAACTTGTTCTTTTAATCTAATTTCTACCTCTCCCTTACAAGTGCTAAGGTTTTCCACCATTACACAGAAAGAAAACATAATAATACAAACTATATAAGGACTAAAAACATTTACCCTGCATGTATGGAGTATTTTCCAGTCTGAGAAGCAAAAAGATGTGACTGAAAAACCACATCTAGAATAAGAGTTTTTGGGAGATAGGTTATTTTTGCTATAACATCAGAGTACAGCACAGCAGGCTATGGGCTGCCTGTTCTGATAGCATGATTTATTCCTGCTCATCTGGTGTCACCAACTCTACCCTCACTGCAGATGATTACAGTACAAAATCATTTAAGGCTACAAAACCCTGCTCAATCAATACTATTCAGTCCAGCAGCTCAAGGGTGTAAAAAATACACTGTATCAACTGTTCTCTCTTCTACTGTATATATTTAAATTGGACCTTGGGATGACCATTTATTACAGTGCGTGTTATGGGTTCCCAAAAATAAATGACTTTTTGACACAAACTTTCAGGCTTTCTAAATCCAGCTTCCACACTGCTTGAGGCTAGAAATTTCATCTAAATATTATTGAATTCCAGCACAACATTAGCATGAAGAGATATTTACAATAACACAGCCATTACAACTCAATCAAAAGCTGATTTCAGCCAGAATTATGCAGAATTAATTCTTTCAGGATTCAAATTATTAAAAATCTGAGACTCAATAAAGTGTGGTCTAGAAGTTCCATTTATCAAGGGAGCAGAAGTGCTTCTACAGTTATAGTGACTTTTTCATATATATTCTTCAAGAATTTGCATGCATTTTAAAACATTTGAGTTTAATTCTTATAGAAATCAAGTAACTATACCATATTTATATGGCAGTAGGAGCCAACTGAGAATCATTTCTTAATGTTTTCCTTTCTACATATCACATTTTAAATACATTAGGATTTTTTTTTCTGGTTCCCACTGGGTAGAAAAACAATCCAAAATACAAGAAATGTATGTATGCTTGGTTTTAATATAAGCTGAACCAACACCTTTAAAGTGGCTAGAATGAATTCAAAGCAACAATTAAAAAGAACATTGCTATGCAGATAATATACTGAAAATAATCTCTCACTTATTATAGTTGACCAGAGTGATTGTGTTCCAAATTCAGTATATTCATTTTGGCCTTTTTCCAACTCATCAACTACAAGCAGGGTCAGAGTCCAGTTCTCAATAGTAAGGCACATCTCACTCCATATGCTCTACTTAGCCCCCTCCTCTTACCACGTCCCATCCAAATCCTTCAAACAAAACATCCCATGATTAATTTCAGTATTTTTCATTGACCTGTTTAATGTGTGATGGATGGACTCCCGGCACCTGTCTCACTGTGAATCCTTTTCATCACTCGCCTCTTTCCAAACCACAGCACTAAGATCCTAATCCATGTGTCCCATGTTCCCGGGAAAACCCAAAGCCTGTCTTGGCCCTTACAAGGCTAAGAAGTAAAGGAATGGCTCTTCAGTCAGTGACTTGAACACTCATATTGCACCAGCTGAACATTTAATTGCGGAACAGCAATACTGATCAGAAAATAGAAGGTTTCAATTCCTCTGATTTTACCCCTCCTCTGGAAATTATGTTGACTCTATTTCTCAGTAAGTTCCAATTGTTTTTGTATTAAACAGATATAGAAGCAATGTCGTATAAACTAGCTAACTAACCAGTCTGAACACTTCTTTAATTTGAGAGATTACTAGGAATTACCACTTGCAGTGATGAAATACCAGCTTTCATTCCTTTGTCATGGCCCATTTTTATAGTACCATAATGGTCTAAATAACCGAAAACTACATTATACACTGATGCCAAAGGAAAATGTCACGTGCATCTTCACAAAACTAATTACTCTTGATCACAGAGAAATTTCCTAGGGAGTTAAAGGGCTGAGTTGCCTTCTGCCTAACCCAAGCTGCCCATGAGGTCAGGTGATACTAGAAGCTACAGTCTAAAGTAAAACCTGTAAGCAGCATCCATAGCTCTCTGCGCAGGACAAGCTTAATTGTGGACCCCCCTTCCCAAACACTCTTCTCTAATCCCTGTCTTTTCTCCCACAGCAGACACTGCTAACACAGCATCTCCAAGAAATGTCTGCAAACCCAGCTGTCAGTAGCTCTGCTGCTTTCATGGAACCAGTTTCTCCAGTTCTGCCATCACACAACAGCTTCTTCACACGCAGTGCCACTACTCTGCAATTTACACTTCGTGAAGATCTGATCTCAGAATTTCTGCTGTCATGACTAGGGAGGGAGGATTTGGATCCAATTTGCCGTATTCTAGCTTTGATTTCATTCTTATTTAGAATTAATTTCAAATTGACCAATAATTCTTTAAGTAAACAGTTCAAAATTAAAAGGAAATAAGCTCAGTCAGCAGTAAGAACAATCCAACAGCTAAACCACCACTAAGAAGAGGTGTTAAAACACCATCTGTAGATATATTTAAAAAGGGATTATAGGGCACACTGAAGATTAGATGATCTAACATCCCTTCTAGTTGTAATCTCTGATTTCATTCTTCAACTGGCTTAACAAAGCATACCCGTATTAAAGGCAGTCCTATAACATCCAAGAGTGAAGTATTTTTCAGGCAAAATTGTCATTAACAGAACAAAAACCAGTCCTATACTACTCACCAAGCATTTGATCATTTGCTTTTGACCCAACAGCCTAAAATTATGTGTACTTCACTCAGGTGTAATGAAACCACTTTTATTTTTAAATTACCATTCCATTTTGGTGAACTCATAAAAGGAAAAATGTTACATAGTATTGGCCAAAATTTGACTTTGATTTGAGATTCAGAACACCATTCAAGTTAATGGAAGCTACAGGGGCACTTCTAAAGGCAGAATTTTCCCCTACGTGATAATATAAAATTATACAGCAGAAGAAGGTGAAAAAGTAAAATAAAGAATTGAGTAATTTAAAAGTAGAGGTTGCAATTTCTATCAGAATTTGAATGTCTACAATTTCAAATATATTATGTTCTTTGACATATCCAAATAAAAGGTATTATTTTCAACTCAGGAAATGTATTTTAATGTCACTTAAAATTTATGCCATAACAAACTTCACAAATTATTCTTTCCTCAAAGAAGAGATTGTTTCTTTATAACGAATTTTTTTGTTGTTTTTCTTTCCCAGGAGATCTCTTAAATAAAATGGTAACATTACTACATGGGAAGTAGGTGTGCATGTAGGTGCATGTGTGTATGTGTCAGGAAGAGGAAATTATTTTCCAAAGAAAATAAAAAATGCTCTAAAATCTTTAAATCCCATTTATGAAAGCTAATACTTTTAATAGCCTTTACTACGGATGGGAGAAAGTTTCATTCACAAATGGACAGATGAATTAAGATATACTTAAATGTAATTAACTTTAATTGCAAGTATACAAAGAGATCTAATTCAGATGCCCCTTATGCAAGTACCAAGTTAAAAACAATGCATCAGAGAATCAACTCTATTATTTTTGGCTCATTATTTTTCTGCAATTATCAAATGAATTCTTGAAATAGACTTTATTCATAAAAAGATGCACATTTTATTGCTATATCTTTCACATCCAGTGTTCCCCAAAGCGTTTTAGAAACCACTGTCATAGGCGTATGTGGACACTGGAAATTAATATCACCAGAATTTTGCTTTGAAAAAAATAGCTTGGTTTAACATAAGGGGAAAACTGCCAAGAGGAAAGAAAATTCAAATTTCCCTCTTCACAGTAATGAAAAAGGATATTTTTTTCTTTATTTGAGGGAGTCAACACTGATGGACTGAATGGGGCAGAGCATAATGTCTGAAAGGCTGGAACCCTTTTATTCCTCTAATGCAGCTTGCAACACCACAGATTTCAAATGGTGGAAGGATGAAAACTATAGTAAACCTGAGATGAGCCCTGTCTTTTTTGATGATGGATGTGACAACCCTTCCATCCTGGTATAAACATGCTGAATCCAGTACAAAAAGGGAGAGACCATGATTTTTTTGTATTTGCACGGCACCTACCACAGAAGTTTTTGAAGATGACTTATGCAAACTGGAGGAAAAATTCTCATTTAAATTAATGGGGAAGAGCTATCTAGGATCAGCCATAGTAATTTTATTATTATCACAGTTTATGCTGGTCCATCTCAACTGAATTGTTTTCTGATAGTAAAAAAAAAAAGTAAAAAGATTGTTCCATAGAATTTCTATTAAACAATTCACAACAAAAAAAGTGACAAAAGTTCTGTTAATAGATAATGAATAAAAAACTAATGAAAATTCTGTTAAATAAATGCATTAGCACCACTTAAATAAAATAAGAATACTCTCTGCTAAATACAGAATTGCTAGACAAATGAATTTATTTCTTAACTTTTAATTTTCAAATATTCTCTTTTTTACCCTTCAGAAGACCAAATTATTTCCTTTTCTCTCTGTCAGGCTAGAGAGCTACAGAATCAATTGTCAATACCCATCCTTTTAAGGACTGTCAATTCAGCAAGCTTCATTTACATCTAAGTTCATTTTCCTGGACTTTAACCCAGGCCATTTCTAAATGTTACGAAAATTGCTCTGTATGATATATTACTTATTTTAATCAAACACAGGTTTTTTCTAATTGTCACTGCTATGGCAAACTCACAGGGGATGGTCTGACTTGTGTACATTTCTGACAGTGAAATCGGTAACAACAGCTGCTTTGTGCCAGCCAGCGCATGTACCGTACCTCTCAAGCCTTGTCATTCACATCTCCCCTAATTACCAAACATCTGCTTTCCATTTCCATTAACACTGCACTACCAGCTTGTCTAGTTTAATACCTATGACTCTTGACCTCCCCCAAGGAAGACACTTTCTGTCAAAATTCCCCAAAAGAAACCAGCTCTGCACACAAAATTTGTATTAAAAAGAAAAAAAAAATCCACAAAACACTTCCCCAAGGAAAAGCCTCTTGCAATCAGATAAATAAGATTAAAAGTAATCTTGAACAAAGCAAACATCCCTTGCAAATTGTGCTTTATGTCTCCAAGAAGCTTAAAATCTTTAAGGCCAGAAACATGAATATTCAAGTGTAGTATACAAAGCAATGGGTTACATGACAGGTTACAGTACTAACCTGTAGGTTAGGGTGACTGCATTTCTGCCAAATATAAAACTATTATCTGTAATGATATCTGTCTGCTTAAATAGAGACCATAATGGAAGGTCCCAACTGCCTCTATTATTTTTTTAATTATAGGTTATTATAATGGTGTTAATGTTCACTGGTTAATCCAGGATCCTAAAATTCAAAAGAATTATGACTCTATAACTTAGAGCAATTCCTTTTCTTTATTCCAGGTTGTGATCTCATAAAAATTTATTCCTATTTGGAAATCAGATGGTACTTAAAATATTTAACAGCTTCATTTTGTTTTCAAGTTACAGTACACTATAAAAGTACAAAAATTAAAAAAAAATGTTAAAAATTGTGAAATGCCTTCTTTTAAAGTGACTAGAATATAATCATTGCCCTCAAAATCACAGAGAAGTCTACATTTCTCCTGTCTTTGATGACATTTTTACACTGGACAATGACACACAATTTAAGACAATGTGTTTCTCAGATTTGAGGGTTATATTGTAGAAATTCTGATCACAAATGTGAAGAAAATCAAAATGAGTATATCCCAATTTCATAATAGTGATCTGAATCTTTTTTTTTTCTACTCCAAAGTTTTCCATACAGTTACTTCATCAACTGTGAGGCAAATAACTACAATATAACCAGGCATTTGTTTGCCTCCACAATCCAGTATTGCAATTCCTTAAAATCTTGGCAGTAAGTTCATTGCCTTTTACAATACAGATAGTTCCTGCTAGGGGAATGGACACCCAGGAGAGATTTGCACTGCTGAAAACACAATTCTAGAACACAGTCCTCAAATCTCTCAGATATTAAATGTTCCAGTTTAAGTTTATTAATGAATAGGAAAGATAAATGGTTGATGAAAGGGGAAAGGAAACTAAAACGTAAAATCATTAGGAGACAATAATACAACATCTTGTCATTTGTACAAGTATAAAAGGATTCAAAGTACTTTACTGCAGGAAATCTGCATTGGTATCAGCTTAGTGGCAGATGATACCACCATGGACAATGAAACAAAAGAATTAAAGAAAGGAGTTTGTTTGGGGGGTGCTCAGTGTATCTTGGTTGCTTTTTTTGATAAGAAAAGAAGGTGACAAGATAAAATGGTGGAAAAATTATGTTAAAACGGTGGGGTTTCAATGTGTAGTATCTTCCTAACTGTCAGCTTCCCTGAAGAACCTATCACAGAAAAACAGTTTAACGGAAAGAAAAAAAATGATCTTTTAATCTCAACAATAAAAGCATTCCAGCCTTTGTATCTGCTGACTTACAAAAAAGTGCTTTCTAACAACAAAAGATGGAGCAGTAATTACATAAATCTCTTCATTCTTGATGAAGACACAATGGAGTATAAGGAAATCAATAGTGTTTCTGCTGTAATTCTGGTTTTTATTATGAGCTGAAAGCAAACTTGTTAAAATTGGATTCTGCTGCTTGTGTGTGTATGCCTGTGTGTATGGAAAAAAAAATAAGATCCAACAACACCAAAGCAAAAACATGCAGCTTTTAAAAGCATATATTTTTTTCCTATAATACTTATAAGACTTACGATGCTGTGAAATCTTACATTAGGAAATGGGTATTATAAGAGCAATTTAGCATTTTACATATATCTTGAAAAATTGATAGCAATGTAAAAAATACAGTTTTAGTGGTTGTTCTGCAGACAGCCAAAATGCCTAAAGGTTACCAACAAAATTGAAATCCATGTATTAAGTAAACTAAATGCACCCTGAAGTCAAATGTTTCCACCTTATTTTCAATAAATTGGCTGTAATGATTTTATCCCACAACATACATTTATAATATATGCCGCTCAAGAATGAGTAATACTGTTGATTTTGAAAAGAAAAGGTGGAAATTATTGCATTTAAAAATAATTAATAGATGGGTCTGCATACCTTTGAATTAAATTAAAAGAAAAATATTTCTTTTTTGTGGAGATGATTGCATTCATATCCTGTTTGGTGTGAAAAGTAGATTCCAAAAAGCTTTTAACTAATTTGTTCAATTTGTTTCAAAGCCAACATGAATAGGCTTGGTGCAAATTCAGATTCATTAAAACTTAATTAATATGCATCATTATGCAAATGAGGTTGCAGTTAATGAGTTCTTAAAAGAAGCTTTCTTTAATTAGTTCAGTTTTAATGGCATCATCATTTATCTGACTTGTTTTTAAAGCCACATGACATACAAAAAGTGACCATCCTCTACAATGTTGCAGTTTTCTGTTTCCTAATTGTGTTTCATCTTAATTCTTTAATGCTGAAAACTTTGAAAAAGTTAAATGTTTTGATGTGCAGTTCTGCTGAATGTTATTTCAATTAAAAATACACTGTTTTGTTTAGACTAGAGATATGTCTCTCTTCTTTTTAGTTATTTTTGCCTCCTATTATCTAGACACTTGTTTTTCAGTGTGCTAACAGAAAAGGCAAGATACGTAACTAGCAGTCTTTAAACTCTGGGATGATTTAGTCTGTGCATTATTAGTGGAGTTCACAGGGTTGTATCTATACTGCAAGACTTTACTAAAAGATGAGAGTTCATTGAGAAGTAGTACTACGAGGAGAATCAGAGGATTAGTACAGGTGTGAAACAAAACAGGTTAAACAATTGTCGTGAGAACTAAAAAGACAAAAGCAATGTAGTTACACATTTCTGTAGTTTCCAGTCTGGAAGCTTCAGAAATATAATAAGTTTTAAAACATCTTTAAATCTACAAAATATTGTGCTACATAATTACAATTATGTTTTGACAAGCTTTCTTCAGAATGTAAGTTCTATGCAGGAAAAAATTATGAGTCTTTTACAAAGGTGTCATTTGCAATACAGCAGAGTGATTCTTAGAGTATGAGGCTTGCAGCATCTCTGCAATGAGCTAGTCTGGCCACCTGCCTCTGGGGAACGCATGCAATCATGCAATTTCTTGTTTGGACCTCAAAACCTTTACAGCCTGGGCTTTAGGTAACAGAAATACTGCTTGCAGTGAGACTAAACTCTGTGGAACATATTCTTGGAGCAGACATAATTCAGTGCTGGCCTACAAATAAGGATTCAGTTTGTAAGTAACTGGAGCATTTCAGGTTGACTCAAAAAAATACGCACCAGTTATTTGCATTTGTTTACAACTCAGGTTCAGATAGGCAATCAGATTGGTTGTATCAACAAGAATTACCAAAAAGAGTTTTGAATGCCCTTTGTATTTTATTTATTCATGTTCATCTAAACCAGAAAAAATTTATGCCCATAGAAAGACTCCTAATGTTTCCATTGACCTCTGGATCAGGCTGTTCGGATATCACATGCTAAGGGAAAATGAGGTTCCACACAGCTGTGCTTTTGGTTCACATCTGTAGCGCTGCTTGAATGAGCAAGGACAGTTTGCCTCACTACATACGTGAGGATCGGGCATGTGATAGAGAATTCATCTTACCTTCATCATTAGTTATTGACTGCTGGTTTAAAGTGGTACTTGTGAAAGAATGATTTCTAATACTGTCAGCAGTGGTCTTCTTTTCTTACTGCTCCTCATCCAAGAGCAGAGCACTGCAGAAGCTGAAGAGATGGAACAACAATAGGCAATTGATACTTGGGTCATTTGGCTTCAGTGTACGTAGGACAAAAACCCACATCTTTAAGACAGGTTGTAATGTGCAAGGATGAATCTAGGGAGATTGTACCATGTAGAGACCATCTGGGGAATGGGACAGAGGTGGTTATGGCACTCTGGTAGAAGATACAGTAAAGGAAGTAGGAGAATATAAGATCTAGGCAGTGAGGAAGTGTTCACATATAGAGGCAGGTAAAACATGAATAGTACAGAGGGCACTAGAATATCACTAGCTGGCACTTGCAAAATATCTGGAATTCCAAGTAGTTTAAGTGATAAAAGGGAACTGAGATGCTGTTGTAACACAGGGCAGAAATTCCAGTTTTTTGCCATTTCAGCAGGTTTTCCAAATACAGCAAATGGAAATCAGTGCATCAGCTCCAGCTTTCTGTCACATCTGGACTTTGCTTAGAAAGCAGCATCTGTATTTTGGCTGTAATTCTCAGACAGCTGGACAGACCCATCAGAAGTGTCTAACACAGATCTACTCTATCTTCTATGAGAAGTCGACTATGACCTTTCCTTGTCACCCATGTTTCATCTTTATCTACCTTCACACTGGGCAAACATTGAAACTAATCAGGAAAGCTGCACTAGTTACCTTCAGACATTTTAAATGCAAAAATTCCTAGTCAAACATTTTCAGAGAGAAATTGATGCAAATTATGATTTAGAGATGTTTTGCTTCCTGGACAGTGAGATTCAGCTACCCCAATGGTGGTACACTGCATGTCCATGAGCACTTTACATGGAAGTAGATAATGAAATCCCTTCTGCAGACATGTGAGGATGTGTTTTATTTTACCTATCATAACCTCCTCCATCTGAGAAGGCAGCAGGGGTTAAAAGTTGCGAATTTTGTCACTTGAAAGAACAGAGGATTCGACAAATACAGGATTGGTGGACAAAAGCCAACAATTTCCAGGTACCAACTGCCACACTGATCATATTTCCACTGGTGCAAACTTTTCTGTGTCTGTGCCTTTTTAATAATTGCCAAACACTGATATTAAATTGCAAACATTTTGACAGGGCAAATTCCCCTTCTCTCTTTTATTCCTCTTCTCATATAAATATTGCAACTAATTAACATCATTTCTATAAGAGGAATAGAGTTCCTCCGCCCACAAGTTGTTCTATCATTTGAAGCTTGGGTCAAATATCTAAAATGTCACACTATCATCATTAAATTGATGTTTTAATCCTCCCTCATATATGACAGAAATGAGCTGTCAATTACGAGAGAAATATTGGCATTTTATTCCTGACATAATTTTCAATGCAAGGAATAAAACACCAATTAAACAACAATTATACACCAAGGTACGACATGTTATATATTTGACAAACAGTAAAATAATTTAAAAAATAATTTCTCACTAATATTAAGGAGACTAGGAGTTTATTAAGAATATCAATTACCTCTTGTCTTGATTTTTTATCTTTGTCCACCTTAATACTCCTGTGGGAGTTATGGCCCAACACCAGCCTCAAGTTAGGAATAGAAGAAAATTATTCAGGAACTATTAGGGGGGGCAGTGACTGATTTCTGAACTTAGCTCTGGGGAATTCCAAGAAGGATGGAAGTCTTACTGCAGGGACAGAAACAGAAGGAGAAAAAAGGTACATGTATTACGTACAAAGCAAAGGTACAAGATTAAAATAAGATGACTAATTTTAGGAAAGTTACTTCCATGTGCCAGTGCTTCCTCTTTGATCCTGACTTCTTTTAAATTACAGCACCCCTCAATCTGTCCTTGCACACTTAGGGAGTGTTTCCTTAGGTGCAAGGAAAATGCTGTACCAGCAAATCACTTAATTCCAGGGGATTCATCTATGCTGGATTCCCAGCAGAGCACTGAGAGAGGAATCTGCCATGAGTACCAGCTGTGTGTATACCACACAATCGCTCTCTAGTGATTGCAGGGAAAAGCCAAGTATTGGTTGAACTCAGTTGTATCTTTCATTTTAGAGACAGCAAATGGCTATTATGTGTCAGATCCTTCACAACTTCTAATGCCAGCTCTTTGTGAGAAATCTTCCTTGGATTAACTTGAATGAAACCTTTCTTCTTGGGGGACTGACTGCAGAATGAGAAAATCTGTCTGTGAACCTAGGGTAGCTAGGATTGCTGCATCCTCCCCAAATCTCAAAAAACAACATTAGAAGAATTTTTTTTTTTTCCCTGATGTCAAGATAAGTGGGATTTCAGAGGATGGCTTTGTATTTTAAGAGGATAAAAAAATTTAGAATCCATGTTAATTTGCCTTTATAACTTCATCATTGACTTTCACTGAGACCAGAACTAGGCCTAATTTTTAAACATTATATAAAAGTATTTTCTAAAGGCAGTTATTCTTTAATTATAATTTTATTTTTTATTTTATGCCGTGGAAAATAGCAGGAAAAATTCCAACCTCAGACTCCACATATTGCATAAAACATGTCAGTTAGAAGTCTGAGAATGGCTTGCAAAATTTATTTAGTAGGATACAACCAACAGACAAAGTCCTGTATTCAGATAACCACACTCCACATTGGATGAGTTATATTTATATTCAGCTGAAAGCTTCATTATCTTTCTGAAGGTGGTAGAAAATCTTAATCTGAACTATAATCAGTCCCTAGACTATCATTAGTGTCTTTCAAGTTTGGATAAGAAAGCTTAATTCTGATTTTATGCTCAAGTAAAGAAGAAATAAATCTAGTGGAAACTTGTGTGAAAGCATACAGGCTGAGTTATCATGGTTCCAAACACTGCCATCCACCAGCCGAGTCCTGGTAACCCATCACTTGTGTACTCCAAACTATCCCAGCTGCAAAAGAAAAGGGGTTTGTCTGGCTGGTTGTTTTCTGGGGGTTTTTTTGATACACTACTCTGTGAGGAATCAACTAGTCATTAATGCAGTAACTACTTAACTCCTTTAGACACAGTGATGACATCACCACCTTTCCATTTTTTGTTTTGTATTTTTCAGTAAATCAGACCTCTTCATCTACATTAAAGCAAGAGATAGCTGGTGTTCCTTAACCGTACCCTTAGTTTTGGCATCATTTTCCTCTGGTGAAACTGACACATTTGGCAAACATCCTCAGATACTACATCATTACAAATCTCTACAATCCTTTTCCATTGAAATGGCTTTCTCTCAGGCTCAAAAAACATCTTGAACAGTGTTACCCTTGCTTAGCCTAGATGCTCTCAGGTGATTTCTCTTAGCAAATACTTTTCTTTTTTTGCCCATAAGCATCCTATTTATAGGTGTTATTTCCCTCACAACTGACCTGGCAGGCTAGCCAAAAAAACCACAAAAATACATTTTTATTTATGAAGCACCCAAGAAAACTTTGTGTATCTGGTTGTAAAACACTGTAAGGGGTAAGCAGTAAATAGGAAAGAGAACATAAAACTGATGAGCACTTACCCTCTATTCCCTACTGATGCTTCTACTTAGCCCTGCTTAGCATTTCAATCTATATAAAGTCAATGGGCCATATAACCTTCTTCTATATACACTAACCAATTAACATTATTCTTTAATAGGAAGAAGTTTAGGGAATTCTTTTTTCCAGTTTGCTTCAAAGTAACGTTGTTACTAAACAACAGTGGTGATGAGTGCAAGAAGATGCACTTGTTCTGTGAAGATAACTGATATCTAAATTACTGAAAAAATTGTGTTTTAAAACTCTTATTTTTAATAAGAGAACCAGTTGAGCAATAGTTTCTTAATAGTATGTAAATGTTCCATATACCTGTTAAAACAGTTACAGCAAAACATTGCACTTACAGACCATCAACTTAAAGATTTTAAAAAGATAAAGCAATGTATGGTAAAGTAAAATGTATTCAGTCAGGTTTTACCTTGCTTGTCTTTTTTTCTTCTTTTTTCTCTTGTATGGGCAATAAAAATAATTTTTTTGAGTCCTCTTTTGTTCAGAGTGGAACAACTCTCTTTGCTTGCTGTTGTTCAAGCACAAAAATAATGCTTGTTTGCTTGCAAACCCTTCAAAGGAAACAGACTGGATAGTTCTGGAGGTGAGGTTGCATCTGGGGATTTGGAGTGGTTCTCTTTTCTTGTTTTTTTGCTCCCAAGTGTCTAAGGTTGGATTACTTTCAGGGAAATTTATCTTTTAAAGCCCAGATTCAGCAATTTTAGTTGGTACAATCTTTTCAATATTCTTTTCATCTTACTACTTCAATATGATACTACAACGATTTTAAAATGTGTCTTTAATATCACCCAAAACCAGGGCTCAATTTACATCATCTTTGCTCATTCTAATCTCTAATTATGCTTTTTGAGACTTCATTGTGGAGTCTGTCAGCTATACCATCCTGAAGAAGGCCAGTGCCTCAACACTGAGAAAGTGACCCAGTGTCTTGCAGCTCTCAAGCCACACCGTTGGTTTCGTAAGTACTTCTGGAACATTATTTCATTTGCCTGCACCTGCCCTTCAGAAGCAAACACATATGCTTCTCAAGATCCTTCTCCAGGATTCTTCCCACCTGTCTTTACATTTAAAACAGTAAATGGCAAATGTAGCAATAGGGAGTAGGTGAGATTTTCCCTCATATGGGAAGGATGGCATGTTAAAAAGGAACAAAGTAATCTGTCTTCTCATTGGCTTTTTGTGTACAACATGGGCAGCCACACCAATCATTTAGACATGGAATGGGAGAAATGATGAAGATAATTTAGGTTTGGTGAGGGTTGATAGGCCAATAATGCAGAAAACTAATGAATCAGTTTAACAACAGAGCAGAGAAGCCAAATTTTATTAATTTTGAGTACTAAAACTTGAATAGGAAGACCAAACATTTTTGAACATTTAGTAAAGACGAGAAGGAAGAAGTCTCAGGAAAAATGGCAATAATTTATTGAATTAACAATGCTGCAGGACAAAAGCTGTGCAACATTTCCTGGGAATATAGCACCAAAACCTCTGGGTTTAGATGGAGGCAGTAACTAAGGAGAAGGTGATTTCAGACTGAATTCTGATTAGTTCTGAATGTGCAAAATAATTTGAAAGTTACTGTGAAATGATTGTCATTTGAAAAACAAGGGAAAACCAGAAAGTACTGGAAATTACTAGAAGAATGGAATTCAAAAAAGAAGAATCCAGAAGACTTGGAGAATTAGCAACTAATCCAATGGAAATATGATCAAAATAAATGACTACAGAAAAGAAAACAACTGATCAAAAAACCCCGATCAATTCAACACTTGGGATATTGTCCCTAAGGAGCTTTTTCCCAATCCAACAATATTTAAATTTTTTATTGACAGCTTGGATAACACAATAAAGAATAAATTTATAAAATCTGTGAGGAACAGCAAGAAGGAGCTTAAAATTCAAACCAACCTCAGTAAATTAGAATAATGATCCAAAACCAGGAAGAGTACAAGCTGCTTCATACACGGATAGAAAAAATAATGTTCAGAGATCTGCAGTGAGCAATAATTGGCCATGCTAGTGCTGCATGCAGTGGTTAGGGGATTATAGTAGATCTCAGACTGAAAATGAACCAATGCTGATACTGCAACAAATGTCAATGTCATCCTGGAATTTTTAACAGGAGTATCTCAACAGGAAGAGACAGTTTTCTCCTCGACTAGAAATGGAATTTCCTCAACATAAATTGTGTCTATTTAGGACACTTTATTTAACCAAGACATAGACCAAATCTGCAGAAGTGTCAGAATTCAAAATTCCTCTCTCACAGCACAAAAGCAAAAGAAAGATCAATGCAAGTAAATAAAAAAAATTTAAACTGATAACTGCAAATACATGACAGAAAAAACCCCTAATTCGTTGCCCTGAAAACAAGAGTTTGTCAGGACTAAAATAAGTGAATTATAAATGTACATGTATAGAAATGTACTTAATATCAGATAAAATACTCATAATCCAATTAAAACAGTCAGTAAACTTCATCAGACTGCTGGATATGAATCGACTGGAAGGCCCTGTCCAAAGCACAATATTAATATGCCTCCATTAATGTGGGCCAATTAGCAGATTATACATGCTGGCGGAGACAAGCACAGGAGTAGTTTAGCTTGTCCTGAAGGCAAAGTTCAAGTTAGGTTTCCTGCTCTCTAAGCACGAAATTTATGTCTCTGTCTACCCAAGGCCTGACAAATTTTGGATTACGCTGCTGTCCTGGAGTTCCTTATAACCTCCACTGATGCAGCTGCTGCCAGATAGAGAGAGGATATTGGACCAGAGAGATTTATAAATACTCAGCCTGGCATCCTGGGTAACAAATCTACACGAGAGCTGCTTATGAAGTTCAGGATTTGAGCCATACCCATTCAGCATGACCAATCTTTTTCCAGGAGAGCTGTGAGTGCTCAGTCACGAATAGCAAATCACTCTTTTTCAGTTACCAGCTAAGCTTGTGATGTTCTTCTGAACCTTCGCAGTTCTTCTACAAAAACATTTTTATTTCCTAAGGTGCATCAGTTTTGAGGGTCATCACTTAATGGACCAATTTTCTCCCTGAATCACATGGAAATACACAGTGTCAGAATCATTTTTACTCAACAGTAACCATTGGCTAAGCCACATGGTATTCCCACAGTAAAAGAAATTGTACAATTTTTCCCTTGCAAGCTTTTTCTGTGAATAAGATTTATTTTCAAAAGAAAGAGAACGCATATGAGTCAAAAGGTTCATTTACAAGGCTGTCATGGAGACAGCATTTTTAAATAACTACAGCTACATCAAATGATAATCATCAAACCAAACAAACTAAATGCCAAAATACTCTGAAACCTAAAAATAAGAGCCAGGTCTAAATTACTCTATTTTCTAAGGCTTTACAACATTTCAAAAGGTAAGTCACGTTCTGAGTGTATACTCTTTGTTTTTCATACTTGAAGAGCAGTGAAGTGGTTTGTGAATGAGGCTTTTAAGACATTTGGCTGTAGCAAAATTGTAATAAAAAATGCATAATATGTACTTAAGAAGGAAAGTAACACCTCTGCCATAAATTGGTTCTTTGAAATATTTAAATTAAAAGTCTAAAGCATGCTATGCTTGCATAAAATAGATTTAAACAGCATGTAACTTAGATATTTGAGTTTCCTCACAGAGATAAATTTAAAACTGGGAATGCTCAAGGAAAGGAAAGTTTATTCAAGACAATATCAACACTGTTAGTGGAATTTTCTCAAATTCAGCGTTTGGGCATTTTTTCATTCTCTGGGAGATCTTTCTTTCCATTGTAATTCATGGAAATTATCACTAACAATGAAAATATTACTTTCATTTCATTTACTTTCATTCCCTTTAGTGGATAAATTTCAGTGAAGAAAATAAAACAAAAAAGCCTCCTTTAAGGAACAGCAAAGTATATCTCTACGGTTTAATACCTTGTTCTACTCTCTAAACACAAAACCTGAAAGTCCTTAGACTCAGTTCCCACTCAGGCATAATTCCCACTCAAGGAAACTGGCATTTTGCCACAATAAAACAAGTAAAACGATAGGAATTCAGCTATGAGACTGTATCAGTTTATTGCAATATTTCCCTACAGACCATAAGCAAAACTGTACTCTGGATGACAGAAGAAGGCTGCCCAGCACATATGCAGCTACTGGAATTCTGCCAGTCGGGCAATATCCGTTGTATTTCTTCAGAGCAGAGCAAGAAACATATTGTGATAGGCAACCAAAGCAGAAGCCCAGGGCAGAGTCAGTTCTGCAAGCAGGGGCATCTGTCTTTCTGAGATACATTTTAATATATTTGGGTAAATTACCAAATTTAACACAGGATGTAGAAAAAAGACATTCCAAGTTCAAGAGATTGCATCTAACTTCCAACTACCAACTAATTCCACCACTGAAATCTGTTTCTTTGCAAAGAAGAATTATGCTTGTTTACAATTTCTCTGTCTCACCTGAAGTTCAAATGGACTGTGGATGGGGATCTAATAACATATAGTAGATATATTAATTCAAATTCAGAATACTCAGAATACAGTTATCTGAAGTTGAAAAGGACACAGTTATCTGAAGCTGAAAACGATAAAGAAAAGTTAAAATAGCTTAAAGCAGTAAAATCCCTCCCTTCTTCACGTGTGTCCCTCTCTTCTATCTTGAGTTTGTCTGTTCCATTCAGTGAGTTTTATGTAGAACCCCTGCATGTTTTGATTTGAATTCTTCTTTATTTATCTCAGTTTAGCCTCGTGGAACCTGTGGTTATTAGTAAATTGCCAAGGCAAGTCCTGATCTAAAATGAGAACCACCTCTATGGGCAATAAATACAATACAATTAACTTCAACCATGAACTTACTACCAAATGCACCAACCCTCTTGTTTCGTATTGACTAAGACTTCAGAGGAAAGAATGTGTATCTGTAAATATATATTTATTATTGCATTCATTCTGTGTATCATGCTATATATAACATACACAAACAGAATTATTAATAGCCTTCTCTCTTCCTTCTCTGTATTTTCAGTGGATAATATTCACCCTATCCATCCTCTACATCTTTTCTTGTTCAAAGTCACTTCACTATGTGTATGACTTTCAGAATTTCCTGAAAAAGAGCAATATTTATCAACTGTCCAATTAAATGCATGTATTATATAGTTTCTGTTAGTGACACGTAGTAAGGAATATGTCAGCATTTCCCTTACAAACCCCACTTTCAGAGGTTTATAATTACAGTGTAAAATTTGCCTCTCCCACTACAAGGTTTCAGCTTGGGGAGAAATGTTGTTCCATAAGGATTTACTTTCAGCTGTCCAACACATTATATTTAAATATGGAACTAAAATTTTCATTAATTATAATGATATCTATAGAATATCAGACTTCTTTTAATTTTTGTGACATAAACACAGAATTTTTGTTAACAACCAAAACAATATGGTTCATGTTATTCAGAACTGTTCCTTTTCCTGAGCAGCTCTTTAAAAGAGGCTGCTGATCAAAGGCACCACTTTTAAGTATTACAACTTATATGGTCATTACAAGCTTAATGATAACTTTATAAGTCTTAGCAGAGCAGCAGGTATTGTCTCTTGGCTAAGTTCATTTTCACTTGTCTGCACTGCAAATGTATGTGGTCATTACTGTTTCACCTTGGATGGTCTCTCTCACTACCAAACCTACCAGCCAAAGTAAAAAAAGAAGTAATCTGCCTACATAAGAAATGAAAAGGAAGTCTGAATTGAGACACTGGTAATTGGTTTCAGGAGCATCCATAGCTGGGAATATCCCTCTCTCAATTGTTTTAACACCCATTGTTCTGTATTTTCGAGGCACAAATGTAGATATAACCTGTAACTCTTACTTTTCTATTCATGCAGCTCATATTCCAAGGTAAGAATTTAAACATGGTTGTTATAAACTGCACCGCACAGAAATAAAAGAACTCACCCATAGTTAGACACATGCACCTTCATATTCTATGTCTACATTGGAGATAAAAATTTTGCCAAATTGAATTCTTATAATCATAGAGAAAAATACTTCCTACATGTATCCCCAGTAACACTAAAGATCTTAAAAATGCCAAAGTTGTAATATTTTTTCCTAGCCTAATTTTGTCTGAGGCCTACACATTTGAACTTCACGTACCTTCATGAATACAATTTCTTCTAAAATTTGACCCATCTTTGTTTTGGTCCTCCCTTCATACTAGGCCAAAAGTGTGGGCACTAGTAAAGGATCCAAGTAGGTGATCTGTGGTGTATCTACACTGCCCTGCAGTTGCATTTGTTCTTTACAAATATATCGAAATTAAATTGATTCTCATTCCTTAAACAGCATAGTCCCACAGAAGCTACTCTGACCTTTGAGAAGAGATATTAAGAAGTTCCTGGTTAGGAAGACTTCCTTTAGTTTTGACTGGCAGCCCCAACTGAGAATGCTCTTAGTGCATCAGAACAGGGCAGTTAAGAAACAAAGCCAAACATATTTCTGTGAGATGCAGTTTGGCTGCAGTACATAATCTGAGAATGGGTTTTGATGAAGCTCTGAGAAGAATCACAATTTTAGCACAATGTGTTTCACTGTTGCCTTTAACTACCTGTTTCCTGCCTCCATCCATGTTTTTTTTTTTCTTTCTCTGAAGGAGTGAAATTTCCATAGAGGAAAATACCTCCTTCGGGTTGGCCTATGTCATACACATTTCTCAGAACATGAGTATAATTGTATATAGATATATATAAAGCCATGCTAGCCTTAAAAAAAAAAACAAAAAAAAAAAACAACCAAACAAAAACTGAACAACCAAGAGCTCAAGTATTTCAGGACAGGTGTCTTTTGGTCTTATCTTCTCTAATAGTTTTTGGGGGTTTTTTAATTCTGATAAAGTAGTACACAGAAACTCTGCAGGGTGAACACAGAGATTGAGGGAATCGAAGGCCAGAAGGACTCTGGATAACTTAAAGTATGTTGCTTCTGTACCACAGTCTAACCTAGATCACCTTAGATTCACCACTTTAGCAGCTTGAGGCTGTACTATAATCTGCTAAACTGTCTTCACACCATATACTCCAACGTTTCCCTCACTGGGCTCTTTCTGTCCTTGGTACCATCTGGCTTGCAAAGGCGTCCTCAGAAGTCCTCGTTCTATGATGACTCCTGTGGAAAGACCTTCCTCCCAAAGAACTGCCAATTTTAAGAGCTCATAAGATCATTCTGTGTCGAATGCAGGGGGTGTTCTGGTGGGGTGCCATGACCTCCTGATCTGACTTCAACAGAAGGTCGCTCAGCAGCCACTGCACTCACACAGACACACGCACACTCCGGAGAGCTTCCTCGACAAGCCGATGGCAAGGAGGCAGGAAGGGTCTTTGTGTGGAATCACGGCACAGGTTTACTTGAGCCCCATGCGTGAAGGGGACCAGGGACCAAAGACATTGGGGGATGGAGGTTTCCAGATTCTATATGGCGGCGGGGAAAGCATCGGGGCAGGGGCGGTACACAGGCAGGACTAGAGTATGAGAGCCAATGGGAAAATCTGAGGGAGCGGCGAGGAGCAAGGTCCAGTGGGAGAGTGAGGAAGGGAGAACTTTCTAAAGAAGGAGTGGATAAGGTATAAGGGGGCGGGGAGGCCAACTGGGGCAGCAGAATGGGATACAGGTCTGTAACAGAACAGGGCATGCTGGGGGAGGCTTTTTTAGTCACTTTAACCTGGGGAGCTCTCTAGGGGTCTGTCCCTTTCACTGGCTCCCACAATTCTAGGTCTTTTAACAGGACAGAGCAACATCCAAATTTCATGTTGAATGCTTTGTCCCTTCATGCTGCACACTTGGTTTATTTAATATTAGCTCTCAGACTTCAGCAATGTTTTTGTTTGACTCACAGTGCTGCTGCAATCAGATAATTAACTATTGCACCTCATCCTATTTTAAAACAGAACTATTACTAGCACTCAGAATTGTTAAAGAAAGTTTAGAAATTTGTACTCTGCCTTTTCAGAAAAACACAAGTCAAATAAAAAGAATTTCGAATGTATTGCTTTTTTAAACGTCATGAATTTTCAGTCAAACTCTTGATTTTTGCCAGTGGTCAGACTTGGCAATGCTATTTAGCCCAGCAATTGTACAGTTATGGCTGCATCACAGTGCAGCTGAGATAAGGAGAGATTAGCACTCCCTCGGATTTGCCAGCATAACTGCACGTGTAGCTGCCCTCTAAATCCTCTCACGTTGAAATGATAGAGAGTAGGACTTTTCAAACACAGCTGATTTTGACTAATATTAAGTTAGGGAGGAATATGCAAAAAAAAAAAAAAATTATGCAATGGACTGAAGTAGTGGTAGCTTCTGTTATGACAACTATGGCAAAGACATGCAGGATTTCTTCAGCCTGCTCAGCCATGTTCAGGTGCTGAAGACTTCCAGCACCTTTATTTAAGACAAGGAACATTGGGAGTAAAAAAATAATTATTTTAATATCAGGCCAGGTAGCTGCATTATAGACATGCACTTAAGTAACAAATTTTTTCCTAACTTTAGATGCTAATTTAAAAATTGTATGTAGTTATTTTTACTTTTAATTATGAATGTAATATTACAGCATCAGGAGCTACTGCTGCAGGTAATATATTTAAAAGTAGTTTTATGCTTTCAGCTGTCACAAAAAATAGAGATTTTTCTAGAAGTTATGCTTACTCACATATTTTTCTCAAACACTAAACATAGTTAATATTAATTCAAAATTAATTACAGATTTCACCATGGGATTCTCTTTTGTGACTTTAAAAAGAATTTGTAAACATGTATATGAGCAAAACTGATCTTCTAACTGCAAAAATTTTCACCCAAATTTTCAGACTATGTGGAGGTCCCCCCCGGGCACCCCCCCATGCCCCCGGGGGGATGGGCCCCAGCATGGTCTATGGGGTTTCCAGGCTCCCATATGTAATCTTATCCCCTGTTGGCCCTTGGTGTCTGCCCACCCCAAAAACTGTGATTGTCCCAGGATTCCTGGGGCTTATGTTGTCTGTGAGTGCTGAACCATGGCCTTGTGCGGCCAGGGGGAATAAAATCTGAAAACATCTATGAAAATATCATCTCCTTGATTCTTCTACGGGCCAAATCTGTCTTCTGGGAATGTCGCTGAATCCCCGCAGCAACAAGACTACTGACTTTCAGCATAGCTCCACACATAACCTTTGAGCAAGAAAGAGCATAGCCAAGAGTCATCCATAAATCTGATCTTTTTTAATATACCTGGCTTCTCCCTTATTTTCCGTATTATTATGTGACTAACAAGTCCATTGAGAGTTCAAGCACACAACCAATGGTCCAGAAGAGTTTTCTGTCATTTATGAAATTTCACACAAGCATAACCATGGTCAGAATCCCAGTTTACTGTTAGAGAGATGAACACTCTCTTTTTGGATCCTATAGACAAAGAATGGGAAAGGAATATAAAACCAGGAAAGAGTAATTCCATATTAAAAATTCATTAAAAGTACTTCTATGAAAGACTAAAACTGTATATGTAGACATAGTAAATTGATTTACTGTATTAACTTTCTTACTACTGAAAGATGTTTTCACTATAGAGTTTTATACACAGCAGGAATAGGATGGCCTGCAGCTGCTTGCCCAGCCTTCTGGAAAACGTTTTCCATGGAATTTGCCACCTTGAACTACTTTATTCAAAAAATCCAAAGGATTTGTTATACTGCGGCCTTCCAAACATTTTTTTGCCAAAAGTTTTAATGTGTGTCATTAGAGCTGCCAAGCTGTACATATCATACAGAATGTCTTGCTGGAGTTTATAGAATCTGACATAAGAATGTTAAAGAAAACAGAGCATATGTATGGAGAGTGACAGCTGATTATTTATTTTTACATATTTTTCAAAGAATCAATAAATCCACCTGAAATTTCATGAGCTTGAGATGTTGTAAGAGCAGCAAATCACAAATTATAATATAGTTTCATTTGCCTTCTACACAGTTTCCTCCCAGCCCCCAAAGAAATTTATACAGAACATATGCCCAAAATGAACTTTTAATAATCAAACAAATTTCAGCTTTCTGGAAGGCCTAGAAAGGTGTTATCAAAAGAAAATTATAAAGTAATATTCACTTCACCAGACACATAGGACTATTGAAATGTCATTTCTATCTTAATAGTTCAGCAGGATAATTTAAAGAATAATGTGTTTGATCCACCACAGAACTTAGGCACCCGCAGTTTGCTGCTGAGGATGCAAATCATACCCTGGTTCACAGCCTGTGACACGCATAAAGTACCCAGTTCAGAGACCACCTTTAGCCACAATCAGAGGTGCAACTTATGATTTAAGGTAAGACATCATACAAAGCTGGTCATAAGTCTTGACAAACTTTAGTCGTTTGGGTTGAAATTTTCTCTATTTGTCATCTGCTTCACAAAGTGAATCATTCAGGGCAGGGGCATTCTTTGGTCACTGCTGAATCTTATGGTTCCACCGTGGAAATTTTTCCACTCTTGGTCACTTACTAAGCCTTTAGAGCAACTGCATTTTGAACATGCTCAACAAGAACTTCTCCAGAATTCAGATGTTCCCTAAATATTTTGATCAAAAAACATCTAAAGACCATTTCAACTCTGGGGTCAAGCTTGTCTTTACAAGTGTCTGCCAGAAACAGGTATCACCACAAAAGATACTGATAGTGACTTGTGACTGCCTTTTTTTTTTTTTTTTTNTTTTTTTTTTTTTAAACCAGATCCCTAAAATCCATGCCAGTTAGCTCTGAGGACTGGCTCAAAATGTGTAAAAGTCAGGTTCTGTAGTGCAGGGGGAAAGAAAAGGCTGCTGCTGAGATCAGCCACCCTCTACATGTCCTCCCCTCCTTCCAGAAGCAGCAAGCATGATTGTCCAGAGTTCTCCTCCCTGTCTTACTGTTACTTCTCCCGACAAAAGAAAAATCCAACTGGGACTACAGTTCCTTATTCCTTTAAATTTTGCCTACAGAACTGAAAAGCTTTGAAGTGGCTCTGAACACAAAGCTGGCTCCAGGACTCTCGCTCCTGTGTTCTCAATGGACCATATGCCTCGCAGCCTGCAGGACAAAGCAAACACAGTCAATTCAAATACAGATTGAACAAATGCTAAGCCTACTGGAGGAGCAAGAGGGAGTCTATGGAATAACCCGACATTAGATACAAATTGAGGCTGGAGGCTGCTAAGGAGGGAGAAGAACACAAGGAATGACTTCAAAGTAAATAAGGCCTAGGGTCTTCCCTTGAGAAATTCTGAAGCCATTCATCACCTCAGAGTAATAACTTGTGCTTGGAATGCCAAGGGAAACTTGCAGGTGTATTTCTGCAGCAAGGATGTTCTGGAGATCCCTGGATGCAGCTGAAACTGCCTTAGCCAAGTCCTATGCTCTGTACAGGCAGGAATGGCTAGGGGATCTGGACACATAAAAAGGCCTAAATTTCTTTTAAAAAACTCTACCAGTATTTCCAGTGCCATAAAACTGGTACTTAGGCATCTCAGCCTAAAACTGAAATGTAAAATCTCTCTGTTCATCCGCTGCTTGACTTCATCAGAGACCTTTCCAATCACCTTAGTTTCAGCCAATGCATTGACTTCTGTTTCCAAACGCCAAAGTTACCTCAATCTATATGGCTCAGTGCCCATCTTCAACTGGAATCCACAGGAAAGGTACACCTTGAAAAAATTTTCTACTAAGTTTGACCTAGCAAGTTAGCTGAGCAATATAAGGTTATATTTTGCAATATCTTTTACCCACTATTTAAGCAGAGAATATAACCCCCAGTGCCCCCAGTATACTGTAGTACAGCCCATCTCAAAAAACATAATGCCATTAAAAATAAATATATCAAAAAGAAAATCTGTATAAATTAGTGACATGCTAGAAACAAACTATTGCATCTTCTTATTAAAAAATTTCTATATATTATATTCCCTTGGAGCTCGGTATTTAAATATAGTTGTTTTCTTTGTTTCCAATAACATCTCAGCCACAATTACTTAATAAATTATAAATCACAATGTAGTTTTTATGTAAATGCATTTTTGTGTTCAAGCACAGGATTAATGTTTGTGTATGCAAATGAACAAAGGATATTTTCAAAGAGGTTATGGTTCAAATCATGGCAAACTTTAAAATGCTTTACTGTATTAATGGTTGAATAGGACAGTGTTCTCTCTCCTTTTTTTACCCCCTTAACAATTAATAACTTGTTTTAAATGCACCTGTTGCTAATACCTAATTTCTGTTTAGTGCAGCTTCAGGGAAAATAGGGTCCTGTGTCAAGTGTATAGTTCCTGCTTGATGTTGCATATAATTCTTATAATATTCTGAATGGCATGTGCTAATTATTTAGCACAATAGCTCATCTTATGGAGCTGTAAGGCTGTAAAAGAAGGGTGGCAATTACTTAGGGTGGGAACGTCTATTTTTCTGGTAAAAACCAAAGCATTGAAGGGGGAAAAAAAATTTTAAAAATATTTTTTTAAAAAAGGGTGGAAAAATTAAGTAACAGCCTAGGAGCACTGGAAGGGTTAATGTTTTGTAGTTTTTATTATCTGTAAGGCTAGATCTGAAGCTTACAACCCAGAGAGTAAGAGCTCCAAATTTCTAAATGTTGTACTAAGAGGCCAGAATCTGTTCTTCCCAGATGGCTGACCAAACATAAGATCTTAACCCACCATTCTCTTAAAATTTGATTATAAGAGCACACCTATACACTCTATGCAGACAAGATGTGTCTATGACAGAATTTTAAGGCAGTTTCAAAATCCATGCACACAGAAAGCAGCTTAAATTCCCACAGAAGAGATACGAAACAAAATCAAAGCAACAAACTAAGCAGTTCACAGAATATCATAGATTCATAGGATGATTTAGGTTGGAAAGAAGCTTAGAGATCTAGTACCAAATCCCCTGCCATGGTCAGGGACACCTTACACTAGACCAAGTTGCTCAGAGCCCCATCCAGTCTCGCCTCTGAATGCTTTCAGGGATGGGACACCCACAGTTTCTCTGGAAATCTGCTCCAGTGCCTCACTATCCTCACAGTAAAGAATTTTTTCCTGATGTCTAATCTAAATCTAGACTCAGTTCAAAGCCATTACGCCTTGTACTGTCATTAGATGGCCTTGTAAAAAATCCCTTTTTACCTTTCTTGTAGACCTCCTTTGGGTGCTGGAAGGTGCACTAAGGTCTCCCTGGAGCCTTTTCTTCTCCTGGCTGAGTAACTTCAACTCTCTCAGCCTGTCTTCCTAGGAGAAATGCTTTAGATTTCATGGCCCTCCTCTGGACTTGCTCCAACAGGACCACCTTCTTCTTATGTTGGAGGCCACAAGAGCTGAACACGGCACTCAATATATGCACTTATATTCTTATGCTAGGCCTAGATTAAAAAAAAACCCCACAACCTGTATGTGGAATAAATGAAATTAATGAAAAGGATAAAGATTTTTATTTTTTAAAAAAATTATCTCCTAGGGTTCTGAGTTAGCTTCAGGCTAAAACAAGGAAAGGAATACTCGAAACCTCATTCAGGCAAAGGAATCATGACTTGGGGAACTAATCTGGAGATTAAGACAAATTGGATGGAATACATAAAATTTATGGGTTTAAGACTGTTTGTGATGATTGATCCTACTGTTTTTAGTCCCAAGATCTTGTCAGAAAGGTCACAGAGAGAAGTTGGACGTGTAAACTAAATCAAGATAGACAACAAAAATATACATGGAATACAAAAATAGACATAAAAAACCAGAACAGCACAAAGAACACACAGAAGGGAAAGACTCTCAGATTGTACTCTGAAAACACATTAATTGTGTAGAGAGAATAATGAGTAAAATGCTATGAATACTCATTTAAATCTAGACATACACAGTCTCCAGACCTCTTCTGAGTAGTCATGGTATCAAGACTTATTAGCTCAAATGTGTTGGGACAGTGGATCTTCAGCCTCTATGTTCTACAATTCACTGAGATACAATTTTAAAAACACATTTTCCAAAATCCTTACAGCAGAAAGCAGATTAAAAGGCTTCCATTTATCCATCTGAAGTACAAACAAGGCCATGAAAATCACATAACCAGTCACAACTAAGCCATATATTTTACATCTCTGTATATTAGGATTAGTTGTAAGTTTCAGGTTAAAAGAAAAGGGTGGGGAAAACTCCTCAGGAAAAGCCACTTTCATGAATTTCTAAGAATGTAAGAAATGGTGAGAAAGTTGCAATTTACTTGCAAATATTTTTTCCTAGAAGAACTGGTAAAGTCCACCAAATATATTCCAAGTTGTAGTGACAGACCTTAGATGATATTTTAAGTATAGGTACAGCCCACAGAGAGGTCAGAAAGTCAATACTTACATTGAAAAAGGATAAACTAAAATTACTTTAAACTGCTCTAGATCATCTTTGAGACAGGACTCAACATAAAAAGATCCAGCTGAAGCTGAAATTTTCCAGGACATTTGAATAGTTGAGACAGACTTCACAACTAACCATATGCTGAGCATTTATCTACAGTGGGCTTCCTCAGTATGCTTCCCCTGATGATGTGAATGTTAAATTGCCTCTGACTTCTAACAGAACCAAATCAAATACTATAATTATACACTTTGTGCTATCTGTGCTGCACTGTATTATTATCTATAATTGATTATTCAACTCAATAGCTACTGTTCTTTAAAATGCTTTTGACACGTTGTGGGAAAAGTGCTATATTAAACAAAGTTGACAAGCAGAGATATTTTGGACATTCTGCCACATGTAATGGTGAAGCTAGTGCAAACCAGACTAGCTCCCCTTCCAGGAAGTCACATCCAAAATTTTGTGGATCTGTCTTGCACACTGATAACTTTCAGCTAAGAAACAGACCTTGCTATGCTGAATATTGTGCAAATGTATTAGGAGGAAAAAAAAAAACCTGACTGTTAAAAACTTCCCTTCACAGAAAAGAAAAATATTTAGCTTAGAAGAAGAAAGGTGGAAAAAGTGTAGAGTGCTGAGTTGTTTACCAGAGAGGTACATTATCCTAAGTTACAAAAGCACAGCCTAGCTCAAGTTTCTGGATTTACCATCTTGAGTCATAATTACAGACCCTTTTCAATCAAGTATGAATCAACAGAAGCACAGACAGGGAAGGTCTGGCTATTCCTGTCTACCTGCTCCTACCTCCCATCCTGGGACAACCCACTTGTGGTCATGTGGCCATGTAGTGGACAGGACCAAATAACAGATCTGGAAGGAAACTAATTATTTTCTTCTACTGGGTTAGTATTCAGTTTTTGTCCTCAGCCCTTAAAACATTCAAATAGAAGAATTTCAGGCTGTCTTTGAAAATCCAGTGGTCTTTAAATATCTGATAGTTAAGCACTCAGATTCTATTCTCAAAACATGAAAATACTGTGGTCTATCCTGTTAGATTCCCATATATGAACTTATTTTCTAAGCACAGAAAGCTGTTTTTATATTTCCCTTTCTTATATGCCAGTTAAATATATAAGCGTTGGGTTTTTAAGCTATCTAAAACTAGCAAGATTAGTTCCAAGTAGTCTCAGTATTTACAAGAATGCCAAAGTAATGTCTATATTATTTTCAGATTAAGAAAAGAACCCTGAGAAAAAAAATTTCCAACTTTGTTGGAGTGCAACAAGTTTCCTAATCACAAAAATATTTATTTTCATGTCTTCAGAACACATACTATTGCTTCCCATAATTACAAATGAGATTAAATGTTAACCAATTTAAATCTGTCAAAATATTTTAATAAGTGGGGCAGATGTTCTATTTTGTTAAGTATCACTATTTACTTTATGAGGTAATAATAACCTTATCTTTCCTCTGCAATAGTTAATAGTAAATGGTTAGAGCTTGCCAAAGAGCAAATAAATCATTACACTAAATACAGGTTGTCAGGCTAGTTTAGTACCTTGTACACTCAATTTTACTTAGATAAATGGCTTAGAATGGGATTTATTCTCTGTTCTATTTTCTAGAAAGATTCTGGCTTTCCTACTGTGTGTCATTTCATATCAGATTTTAAGAAAGGTACTATATCAATACACAGATTTTACATTCACTTACTTGTTTGGGTTGACTTCACATATGTACAAATGTGAGACAAGCTGCAGACCTCCCAAGAATATCATTACTGAGAGTACTTTTGTAGAAGGACTCTGGCTTTGGTAAATAAATAAATATACCAGTGCAAAACTCAAGACAGTTTCATAGTATAAAATCAAGACTCTGAAACACTCCTCAGAGTTCTTCTTGATTTAAGCATGTTAGTACCATTTATACTCACTCTTCATCAAATTTGCAATTGTTCAGCTCCAGTAAAATGCACGGACAGGTTTCAGAAGTATTGCTGAACACATTAAGTGTAGATGCCATGCTTTTCTGGATAGCTGAGACATTTTCAGGGCTAAGCACAAGTGGTTCTGGCCAACATGGGACCCTCAGTCCTGAGAAGGTTCCTGTTGGGGGTATTACACAATTCAAACCCCATTAAAATCCTGTCAGTTAGGAGCTTATTTGCTTTTATAATTATATAGATAATGTCTGCTTTTTGCACACTTAGACATATTTTAAATTTTGTATGGAACAGTATTTGCACAATTACATATTTAGGCAAGATTCGCTATTTCATTTTTTCCCCCACTTCAAAATTCCTACCATCCAAATACTGAAAAGGAATAATTTGGAAAATTATGCAAAGCTAACAGCTAATAATGGTTGAAAGAAAGAGATCACAGGTTCCATTGGCTGACATTTGTATAAACTATTTGCAGAAAACTTGAGAAAAGCAACTCTGGCCATGGAAAGAAAGATGAGGTTATGAGTGATCTGCGAACAAGGAAAAGGTCCAGTAAATTGGCTCACTTATTCACACTGAATAATTCAAACAGCTTGACTCAACACTAGACATACTCCTTACTCCTTTTAAAGGATTAAAATATTCATGGTTTCTTCTGTCAAATACCATTATCACTCTGTAATGTCAGGGCAATGGTTATCTTCCCAGGGCTGTACGAGGCTTGGATGTGGGTCATCTGCTCCAGTTGTGGAAGCTGCCTGGCAAACACTGCTTCTACCAGTGGTCTCAGAATAAAATCTGTGTATCCTTCTGGTTCTAGCAAAGGCACGTTTGAACATTATCTCCATCTTTATGCTCATGTTCTAGTGCCACATAAGCACTTTTGTGGCTGCCTGACAGCACTGTGTAGTGATAACGCACGGAGGACATCTACTCCCTATCACAGTTGTGACAAGATCACATTAGACAATATCCTTACCTTAGTAAAAAAAAAAAGAAATTCAATTTTCCAGCTCAAGAACAAACCTCCCTTTGCCTCTTTCCACAGTCGGGCACACAAAACCAAATGGGAGCAAGTGATGACAAGGAAGAGGGGTGCTGAATCTTAAGTATTTTATGTCACAGAAAAGCACTACAATGAGTTATACAGAAGCTATCAACTTCCTTAAAGCAGCTATTGGCATCTCTCCTCAAAAATATAGGGGACAAGGAGCTAATGTGCTGGAGCACATTCCCAACCATAATCTTTTGAAGATACTCAGAAGACAGCTTTTCTTTAACTGTATCAACAGTCCAGCCTACTTCAATTCATGCTTTCCAAGATGGACAGACTTTATAAGTTTTTTAAGGATTATCTGTGTATTTGGTAAATTTCTCTTTAATACAATCCAACCTGTTCAGTTTTTCAGTAGATTTTTTTCCCCTTTCTTTTAAAGACATCTTAATTAGTCTAATCCTGACTGGTCTCTTTCCAATGTTCCTGTTGGCACAGTAGGATTTCAATTAACATTCTGCTTTAGCACTGCAAGTGCCCTTGCTCAGATTTTTTTTTTTAATGTGCTATTTTGGATGCCATCTCTCTTCTCTTTTCTTCCTCAAAAATTGTTCAGCTTCTAAAAGGTTTTGGAAGCAGAGGTCATTCTGTCAGTTTGTGCTTTCTGAGCTTATCAAGAAATAGCCCACCATTAATTTTAGTTTTTTTCCACATGAGGGTTAAAGTCCTTGTGTGTTCTGACCACATCACTCATCCCCATTTCAATCCCTTCTGGTTTCAAAACAGCAAGTTCATGCTTCTTGCCCTCAGCTTCAAGGCTCTTCAAAACTCCACCCTTCTTTATTTGTCTGTTCTTGTCTCTAATTGCATTTCTCTTTCTCACACACACATACACACACACACTCACACTCTTCCTTCAAATCCACCAACAATAACAATCTTATCTGCTGTTTGTCAGCTTCTCTCACACACAGCTCCACCCTGCCCCTCACACATGGAGTGCCCTCCCTGAACTGAGCTGTCAGGCAATTGTCCTTGCTTCTTTGAAATCTCTCCTTAAAAATCCACCTCTGCTGCAACGTCTGAAATAAATCAGCTAATTAATGATGGTTATTTTGAGGGGCAGATGGAATAGCTGACATTTACTTTACAATAATAATTTTAAAAAAACAAGAAAACCTTTTTGTGCAAGTGTGAGTAAGTATCTTAATCTGTGTTAGACTGCTCTTCCAAAGGGACAGAAATATGGATGGAGCAGTGCCTAGATCCTGCAGCCTGTGCACATCATCCCTGACTGATTTTAGATCATGGGAAAGTCTCTCTTTCCCTACTCTTCACCTGTTTTGCATGTTTAAACTATAAACTCTGCAGGATAGCAACTGTGGATATGTCTACTCTGCATACCATGTAGTAACTGATAACCTTTGAGTGGAATAGGAGAGAGTAGTCTCAGCAGTGTGGACTTACTCAAAAGATATTCTGTATTACGCAATACATGTCCACAGTAATTAACACAATGACAAAATTATCTTAATTGAATTATCTTGGAAATGCACGGCATAAATAAAAATAACAATTCTGAGCTAAGTACCTTACTACTACTGCAAGTACAATATAACCATACTTATGTTTAACCTACAAAAACTCACCTATTTAAACATGTGGGCTCAACTTCAAAGACATTGCTACCAAAAGTATCAATTTATGTCCCCTATATTAATAGTTGCTTACAGGCAAACAAATTCCCGCTGTAGATCTAAATCTGCAAATTTCAGTTCCAATCCAGACTTCTGTAAAATTCTACTACTTTAATACAACTGGAAACCTCATCTATTAGGCTAGAAAGCAGAGAGGGACACACATCTGCAGCTAACCACTCCTTTTCACTGCTCTTGGCTACAAAAATTGGCACGCCTTAATAACATGGGCCCAATAAACCAATCAGAACTTTCTGTGCTTACTCATCTTCTCTGGAAAACTAGCTTATGTTCATGGTACCTCAGTTTTCAGTTACTGAAGAGTGAAAAATATCTACAGGTTGACAAATTTGTTGCAAAACTTAAGCATTTAGAGAATGACAGATGAAGAACAGTGGTAAACCAGGATTGTTGCCACAATAAAACTGCTTCAAATTGGAACAGATAATCAAGATAGCCATCTGCAGCAAGGGGATGAAAGTTTTCAACTGTTACAAAAGATGTAGTTAAGTACAAAGTAACTAATAAAAAAAAGTTCCTTTCCACCCTTTATAGAGTGGCTGAACAGTGCCGCTTCTTTGTGACTTCGATTACGTTCCTCTGCTTCCAAAAACTCCACTAGAAACCGTGAAAACAATAAAAATAATAATAAAAAAAATTAAATCCAGGAACATGATACATTTTCAACTCTACAGTATTACAGGAAAGCAACCCAAACCATCCTCTCCATAGGCACTGAATGCTGACATAAATTTTCAGAATTTCACAACATATAGGTACAAACATATGGAGACCTAAACATCACGCGAAGAGCCCAAAGGATCTTCCTATTCCAGTTCCACACAGTGTGACCCTGTTCACAGATAGCTGGTTCATGGCTGCATCAGGATTTTCCATTCCAAGGTAAGCCCAGTCATCTGCTATTTAACACCTTCCCGTGAGTCTTCATCCACGGGAACTTCACCCATGAGCTCTGGAACAAAAGGGAGCACTGCAGGAAACACCCAAGCCAGTCTGCCAGGGTGGAGGAGGAAGATGATCTTTCCATTACAGTTTGCTCTGTACAGGGATCAAGTGAACATAATTTGCGCCAAACAGATCAGATTGACATAATGCACAAAATTACAAATAATCTGGCATCGTCGTCCTGTAATACCACTGGGTTATTAGTTTTACCTATCAGGGAAATACCAACTTCTTATTACTTCCTTCAGAAAACACATGAAATGATATATTTACACACTTTATATTTTAAGCACACAAACCTATACATATATTTTTTCTTCTTTTTTTTTTTTTTTAATTAAATTGATGTTTCTAACAGGTAGGGGAGGAATACAGAGCTGGTAATGGTAAGGAAAAGAAGTGTGTGGGATCTTCTTTTGAGCATAATTCTTCAGTACATTAAATTAGACTAACAAAAGAGAAATTAAACATAATACTGTGCCATGGTACTATGACATAAGTGCCAACTTAGAATTTCAAATACAATGATAAGAGTCTTCTAATAATTATATAGGTGGCAAACAAAGCTTTAGGGCAAACATCTGTGGCAAAAAATTACTAATGGCATTCTGCAGAAATCAGCTATGACTGACCCCTTCTATGCGTCATATTCTGGTAAGGTCAGCTTGGTGGAAAGGTTAAGAGCAGTTAAACACTGACCCATCCCTCCCTAGTCTTTTCCATATTCATAGGAAACTATCATCCATATTCATGCAACAAGATAAGTACCTTGAACATACAGAGGTTAAAAAAAAAAAAAAATTACTTCTTTACAGTCTTATTCAGTGCCATGACACTAATTCCCAGAGCATGGATCAGGACATAAATTAGTGTGTCTGTAAGGCTGGGCAGGATGGGTGAACAGAAAACATAGAACAGCCTCTGGGTGACACTTAAATATTGAAAATATACATTCTGAAATCCTGTAACAAATCCATAACTCTTGGACATGGGTAGACCACAATGATTTCATGATATGATGCATATGAGTGTCTGCCTTTGCACAGATCCACCTGTATGCCTGTAAAACGTGGCTATCTGGAACTTGAATTTCCAGCCCTCACAGGTAAGTGACCTTACTTACCTAAGGTAAGTGACATAGGTGAGTGACAAGAGAGAGGCCCAAGGCTGTGATATGAAATCTTAGGCCAGTACCCTCAAAGAACAACAACAGAATCAAAAGGCACACCCTGTTGTCACTGTACTACCGGGGTACTTGTACTTTTTTTAGCAGAGAACTATCTAATAACATCCTAGTATTTTATGTACCTCTTCTTTCGGTGTTTACAGATCTTCTGGTGTGTAGCAATGAATGTATTTGAAGAGAAACAAGGCTCAGAAACACCCAGTCCTTTTGCAGAACTTACCTTCCATGCATATCATTTTGTCTTTTCTGTGAATTAACTCTCCAAACATAAGTTCTCCTTCAGTATCTCCTTTGTTTCTCTGTGTTTAATTCTATCACTCAAAAAAATTTTTTTAATTGCCTAATATTAACTTTATAGTGAATTTATATTTCTTTTGCCCTACCCCTTTTGCAGGTGAAAAACATATCCAATTAACTGGTCCTCCCTCCAAACAGAACTTCTTTCCCTGCCTACAGAAACAGAAAATAATGAACCTCACTAGAATAATACATTCATACAGTAAATGCTAGCTTCACTCCCTGCCCATTTCTTTTTACAGGAAAAAGTTACTTTTTTTCTTCCCATTTCTACAGAAGTATGAGCTCCTTCAGAGCATTTCAGTAGGCAAAATGGCTCAACTTCTCTTGCCACTCCACTCATCATTATTATCGTAAGGGTGGCAGAGCAATAAGGGAGGCTAGATGGTTAAACTAATAGCTTTCTACTGTACTTATTAAGTATAGATTTATACAGCATCCTTGCAGGCATTAATTTACTGATTTTTGAATGCAGATTCTTTCTTCAGTCACAGAAGCTCAGGGGTCTGCACTGGAAATTTGCTGAGGCAGAGGTCTGAAAACTTGTGCGTATCCAGAGCCCATGGAGGTACCTCAGCCTCACATGACTAGAAAAGGTAAATAAATGAAAAAAGGGAGGGAGGACACAGTTGAGCTGGAGTGCTGACAGGGCAGAGAGGTCCCCTGCCACTGCACCTGAACCCGGGCACTACCATCCACACCTGGTGCTCACAGCTGCGAGGACACACCCATGGCCAGGGCCAGGCTTCGGGGGAGGTTATGGGAAGAGGGCCTGGCAGCAGGAGTCCCATAGATTGTCTCTGAAGATGAAGTGGTTCCCTTAAAACTTCCACTCCTGTTTGTGACATAAGCTAGGCTGGAGGGCCCCCTCTAATTCCCAGCCACTGGTGTTACAACAATACCTTGTGAGACTTTGCTGCTGTCACAACAGCCTTTCATCTCCCTGCTTCATACTCCTTTCTCTCTTCAAGGATAGGTGTAATGTCTAAGCACCTTGCTGCCTTTCATGGACTGTGTATTTATGATGCCCTTCTGAAGTGAGGAAATGATCTTATTCCAGCCAGGTGTGAACTGCCTGAGCTGTCCCTTGGCAGCCCCTCGGCTCAGCCAGTCTGACTTCAGGGCAGGAGAAGTCCAAAGTTCACTGTTTTGGACTGGGGTGTTTTACATCTGAAGCAAATGTGCTTCCCAGCTATGATACAGGCTGGATGTGAGTAAGACAAGGCAGCCAAAACTCAACAAGCAAGCAATGCCCAAACCAGTTCTGGAGCTCCTGAATTCGCATTATGACTTTTGCACTTTTCTGATCTTAGATCTTAAAAAGACAAGTAAAAGAAAAATATTATTATCTGTTATTATACAGTCCATTGTCTAGTTTACCATTTTAGTTTGCATGAGTTGCTGAGTTTCATAAAGACCACTGAGAAAGTTTATAAATATGTAAGTAAATCTTTACTTCCCCTGGGAAACACTTTTTCTCAGTAACTGTTGCAAAGGGAGTTTATTACTGATGAAATCAACTATCCTGATTGTTCTAACTTATAGGTGCACACCAAAGAAAGTCCTACTTTTTAGCTGTTATGCAAAGAAAACTATGACTCTTTTAATATTTCAGATTTCTTTTGATGAGGAAGAAACCAGGCAGGAGTAAATGTTGATTTAAAAAATACAATCTTTAAATAATTTGATTTCATCTTTGATTCTATAGCAAGAATTTTTTTGTTAGCACTAAAATTGCACTGTGAAGTGGACCAATGACAGAAGAATTAGCAGATGATACTGAAACTAGAAGAAAATAATTTGGAAAGAGATGTGGCTCTTAAAATTCAGGGTCTCTTCCTAACCAAATACCTATGGGGGAACATACTATCTAGTGTTGTCTTTAGACAGTAAAAATTAAATGAGAGCCATGGTGAAGGCACACTGTAATGAGAGCAGACTACTTAGCACGATGTTCTAGGGTATTTTCATTGGAATGGTGTGAATGGACATCTGAGATAGTTGGTCACTATCAGCAAAACAATAGTGTTACACCATGTTATCTACTGACACTAAGATACCCTATTTTTCAACAGTATTCAATCACCCCATGCAAAACACCATGGTGTTCCAGGTCACACATGCCCAGTTCCTGTGTGGTTGTCACCTCAAAATACTGACTGTCCAGGTTCACGATTGCTTCTAGAAGTTATTACATATTGCTAAATCTGAAACATATTTTATATGCACGATTTTTAGCTCTAGCTCACCTAAAAAGAGTATTTGACCCTTGTTTTACTAACTGTACACACTTTGTGACATCATCTCTGGACAGATCAAATAACAGCAATGGTGGTGACAGAAGCTTGTTTGTGCAGTGAGGAGAATGTACCTGCAGAGAATTATCACAAAAGATAATAGGAGTATTATATGCAGCAGGGGAGAACAGCAGCAGGGGAGAACAGCCTGTTGCCAGATGGGTCCTAGAACATCTGCCCATTTTGCCGGTCAGAATTTGTTGATTAGAAGTTCTTCAACAAATATAGTATAATTTAAATATTTTTAAGAGAGTCTTCGTGCAGAATTCCACAGGTCTATGAGAAACTTATGCAGAGAAACAATCTAGCACACTTTGTGCTCTCTTAGCAAAAGCTTGGGGAAAGTCCTCTCAGCAGCCTGAGCTATGCAATGTGAAAAAGCTAAGTAGTTTCACTCTACACTGAAAGTATAGTGGTAGTTTAGATTAAAATAGATATTGCTGCCTGGGATTACACGTTTTTCTGTGTTTATTTTATGTTTCCTTTTGTCATTGTACCCATAGCGAATTCTTTGTGGCTTTGGCACATTGCAAGGGAGCAGTTCTTCCTCCCACTGATCTAAAGGAATGCTTCAGTTCTTTGACAATAAGAATTACGGAGCCTTTTGCTCAAGTAAATCAGGCACTTCAGGATTCATGTAGATTTAATGCTTCTCGGAGAAGTTGTACTACATAGGCTTACTTGCCCTAGGATTTTGAGAGCCTTTTAAAAGCCTCTTTTGGATAGTTACACACCAAATCGTCTTCCTTTCTGTTTGCCCCTGAAACTTCCAGTTTTCCACTTGACTCCCAAAGTTCAGTGCGAGACACAAGGATGTAACTTTCTTTGTTACCTTTTCTTCTGAAAAGGCCACAGTCTGGGCCACAGGCTGGGGGCTCTTTTTCTTCTTGATTTCTTGTTCAGCATGTCTGCAGAAGAAGGATGCTTTAGTGAAGTGCCCCTTTGCCCATAGTAGGGAATTTACCAGAAAATGTAGATCCTGATCTTGCCAGATATCCCAGCTTCCAGGGACAGCATACCCTCCTTACAGAACACTCCTGCCAGGGAAGGCAAGGTCTTTTGGCTTCTGAGTCTATGAGGCCTGAACGTCAGCTCTGGAGTCCATGTGCCCTGATCCCCACCCACTTCATCTTTTATTCTAGAACTCTTTAGTCCTGTAAATAACAAAGCTCAGTCTGGTTTTTACCCAAATCTGCTTTGTCCCTTTATTAGGATTACATTTTTTAAAAGTCCCTCCACCCCCATCTCTTGTAATCAATAGAACAGGATCAATATCTAAGGGTCAAGACCTTTTCTTTTTCCTGTGGCTAAGCTTTTTCCAGCCTTGCATTTTAAATAAAACCTGTATTCCCAGTCATCTGTAAAAAGGATAGGAGGAAAAAAGCCAGCTGATTAGTGTCTCTCTTTTAGGTCTTAGGGTAATGGCTGCTTTTACCTTTCTAGTTTAATTCAGCACATTTACAAAGCATTAAATCTGTCAGTGTGGCATTAACTTCTATCATGTGCATATTAATAGGAATAGTAATCAAAACATCGAGTGAGTTTGGGTGTTAAAACTGGTAATATTTTCTTTAAGTGCTAGTACACATTTGGCTTGGAAGGTGCTCAATATTGCAAGGGATTTTTAAACTAAGATTTATCTTCTATCTATATAGAAATGTTTTGTGGTAAATCTGCTCATTTGTACCCCAAAGAGCATGACTTTGTCATCATGCTGATGTTTTCATGGAACACATTTGTAAAACACAATTCCTAACTTTTCTTGCTTCCATTAAGAAGAATGGTGATTAAGTGGAATCAGCATGTAAGAAAATATTTAGCAGCTGTTCTCTTATTGAAAAATCATAAATACATGGAAAAATAATCACACATATATTTTATGCCAATTAGCAAATACTTCTTTTAATTAAAGCATATCGAACATTACGCCATAGTCTTAATATTACTGAAATCCATATAAAATATAGGGATAGTGGAAGGAGAAGGAGAACATCTCCATCAATATATTAGGAAGGTTTTGTTATCAAGCCAGCTGAATGGGTTCAGAGGGATTCCTGTTTTATATGATTTTTTATAATTTTACCTCTATACATTTTACATCGTTCCACTGCTCTCAATTAAAAA
>VYXC01001552.1:351210-372612 GCA_013397175.1 Platysteira castanea | reverse complement strand
TTTTTTTTTTAAATTAACATGTCCACACTGTTACTAAACATAAAGGGTTTCTCAAGGAACCAATTTTACCACTTTTGTTTGGGTGTTATATGTTCAGAATAGAAACCAAGAGTACAAAAATAGATTTTCTTGATTTATGAGACATTTCTGTTTTCAATTCACCATCAGTATGTGCAGACACGATGCAAGTCAAGAAATGAAGCATCTGGTTCTCCCACGTTTCATTTATGAACTTTAGCACCAGATGTAAATCATTCATAAAATCCCAAAGTGTTGGAAGAGTCTCTTCCTTCATTATAACAAACATATATTCCAAGTACTGTACCTAACACTTCACATCATTTGTTACAAATGATGGGATCTGAATTTTAATGACTTCCAGAAATAAATTTCAAGGAAGAAGGAAAGAGGAAAAAAAAATAGGTGAGTGCGGCATTCCTTGTTTCTGACCATGAATTCACTTTGAAACCAAAAGATGTCACTTTAAGTTATTATAAACAAACTCTACATGTTATTACCTGCATACAGAATGTTTTGAAGAGAACAAATCTATTACCTTATATCTATTCTTCTCCCAAATCCTTTCCATTAGTGTCACGTTCATGTCAGCAAATGCTGATTCAACTTCAAATCTGAATTGCTTTCCTATTCTCATCCGCCAATCGCCCTTCCTCTCCTCCTTCAATCCTCCTTTCAGTCCCATTTGTTCAGAGAGCCCCTCTTGCCTTTCTCTCAACATATGTAATCCCTTCCTCCTCCCTTCCCACTCCTTTGTTTCACTCTGTGCATTGAATTTCATAGGATAACTCACACTTTGGGAATTAAGCACCTGCCAAAATAATTATGGGATCAAGGCCTATTCTTTATGTCAAGGAAACCTGTCTTCTTTGCCTACAAGAATCCTTTCAACAATATGCATTAGACAACGCTTTCAACAACAAATCAGTCTTTTCTGGCCCTTTTTAATACTGCATTTCTTACATATTAATTTAGCTGCAGAGTTATCAGGCAAGCGTGTCATGCTCTGAGGTTGCCTTACAATGTAGTGAGCTAAGGAAGTGCTAAGGAGGTGCCCAGCAGATACAGCAAGAGGGCTCCTTTACAAAGGACATCTTGCTGGAGAAATCTCTACATGAGGGAACAAAGGAGGCAAGAGGATTCACAGGATCACAGATCTCCCTCAGTTCTTCATTCCTCCCAAAATCCTTTCCAACATGCTGCTTTGCTGCCGTTCAGGGCAGCTCTCTTTGCTGTCTCTCTCTTGTACAGTTGCTTAACTGCTAAACTTCTATATGAATGGGTGCAATTAGCCTCAGTGTAGACAGCAGCAGTAGAAAAATAGAGTAACATCCAGATAGTTCCAGTTGTAACAACCCCCTATATAAACTTTCTTTAAAAGGAATTTTCATTTTACTTCAATATCTGCCAGTTGTTTGACTTTTTATTAATACCTAGGGAACTAGACACTACTGTGGCTGAGCGCCTAGATAACAGCACATTCACCTCAGAGAATGGACTTGAGACAAGGAAGAGCTTTCCCACCAGTGTCCAGGCTGTAGGCAGACTACATGAATTGATGAGGTTGTGGAGCAGCCTCCAGACATCCCCCAGCCTGATGTGCAACGCATTCTGCAAGCACATACTGGGAATGAAGGAAGTTGCTTTAGTCAGGCTGGGAACACAGCAGGGGCAAATCCAGAGGCTGTAAATCTCATGCAGAGATCACAGCTGCAACCATAGCCCACAGTTTACAGCACAAGCTATAGATCAGTTGCTTGGGTGCCTTAAGCCCCTTGGGCAGAGAAGGATTCTTCCCAGTCTCTTGCAGCCTTGTTCTCCACCACAAACACCAATTGTTCATTCCCTGCCCAGGTACAGTTAGTTCCCCTTAAAACTTGAGAGGAAAAAAAGAAGAAAAAAAAAGAAAAGAAAAAAAGAAAGAAAATAATATCTTCTCTTGCAGGCAAAACTCAGCAGCAACTTTCGAAGCAGAGCAGATGTTCAAGAGTGCAGGAGAAAAAGTTGCACTGCACAATTCAAGGCACCAAATAAATGATACTGTATCAAATCAAAACTTCAGGGGAGATTTAGGTAGATGCACTGTGAATACTGAAGCTGAAATCCAGCCAGAACATGGGGAGTTAAATCTCCATTCCTGAGAAATGTGATACAGGAACTTAATTGCTGAGCATCACAGCCTCCTACGTCACCCCAAAGATCCTGTTTCCAGGAGCATAGCTGACACCCCGCTGGGACATTGGTTATGGGAGGCAGAGTGCCCACAAAGCACCAGAACTATCCCTCTGTGGCCAGGGCATCCCCTGGCAGGTGTTAAATGTGAGCTGTCCAAAGGCTTCACCTCACAGCCTCTGGCCCAGTCGCCAACCAAAACCAACGTCTGACCTGGCAGGGTGGGGGGCTGCATGTGACTGCAAATGCCGATGGATTGCTATCGGACATGATCAAGCCAGGAGGAAAGGACAGAAAAAACAGCATTTTTTAAAAAACATGCTTTTTTTTAAAAAAAAAAAAAAAGCAGTTTAAAAATAATTTTTAAACAATTTAAGATTGTCTACTATAAGAGAAATATTGGTACAAGCTTCCGATAGTCCTTCAATCAAAATTTTTAAGAATTATAAAGTTTTAAATTATAATAGAAAAACATCAACAGCTTTTTTTTTTAAAGAAAAAAAAAAAGGATAATTTTCTATGTTTCCTGCCTTGCTTCCTTACAACCCAAAATTCATCTAATTCGACACTGTATGTAGACTGCAGCCTTCAACCACTACTAACATGTATAAATATAAAAAGGTGATCAGTTGTGCTCTAAGAGGTTTGTCTGTTAAAGATGATCATTCCAAACCTCGTACCTATGTCTTCCTTGCAAAAATACCAAAGTTTTAACTATACATATATTTATAAGGATACCATCTCTGCCAGGCTCCTTTTAACTTGAGTATTTTTTGGTAATACTCATCCATGTTCTGTTAGCCCTGTTCATGTGGAATGGGTGTCTTTTTCCATAAGTAATTCTTGATGACTTCAATAGACCAGTTATGATGCTGATGCCTTAGGTTTTAACTTCTATATTTTTCAAATCCTGTATTGCCTAGTGTGTAACTCTGCAGTTCCTTGCAGCTTGTTAGCTGCTCTCTTAGGCCAGATAGACACAACAAAGCTTCTCTGAGCTTGCTGTTCAAGGACACTCGGGCTGTCCTAGGCCTAAAGGTATAAACTAGGGCTGCAAGAGAGGTGGAGATATTGAAGAAATTACATCATTAGCTAAAGTTTTAATTGGTGAATTTATGCTGATATGCAAATGGACCAAACCTATAAAAGTGTGAAGAACTCATGACCTGTTGTCCATCTTGGGGTCCATTTTGGAAGCAGCCTCTGGCTCCCCAGGATGTACCTTTGAAGGCCTTTCAAATAAATACCTACCTTTATTCCCTTGCTCTTGTCTAGTCTCTGTTTCTAGGTAGCCGGACAAGGCATTGATGCAAGATTCTTAATTTCAGTGAGAGTATCTGACTATGGCTTCTGTGTTCTGAAAGTCACTAGTGGCAAACAGTGAAGAATGTACAAATACCGTATCAATAAATCTTTCCTTTTCTTATTTATTTGACCTAAACGTTAATTTATTTTCAAAACAGGCATAACTATTCCACCTTTGCCATTTTTTCTCTTTCTCATTTTATCTATTGGGGCAATCCAGTCAAAGGAAAAAATAATAGGAACAATGTCAGTTCAGATAAGTCATGCCTGCTATATGAGAAATACCACCAATTTTATTTTATTCCCCACCTTCATACCATGTCAGAGGCTGCAGCTTGGGCGTTTCAGAACTCTACAAGCACTACTCACAGTCTCATCTTAGTCCCACAGTGCTTGGGTGGTCTGTCTCCAACTAACCAAGGCAGGAATACCACCTCCTTGATCCATAATGTGCTCATCCATTTCACTTGTCTGTTCAGACATCCCAGGCCAATGATTTATTTGCAGAGGTGAAGCTAGAAAAACCTCCCCCCTTCCAAACACATGTACACATACTTTTATAAACTAGCTGAAATATTCAGTAACTTCCCAGTGGGGAATGGGGTTTCCCCCTCCCTCTCCTGTGTTCTATACGGTTTCCATTATTATTTGATAAATGTGTTATGACACACTATTTACCTCGGTCAGCAGCTCTGGGGAGCTTTGTGCAGCTTTGCTCTCCACCTCTGCCACCCACTAGATATTTCACAAATAAATCACATTCCCAGATTAAGACAATACAGTTTGGTACTGGAAAGGGAGAAGAGAGGTAGGACAAAATTTGCTGTAGGAGGCTTTGGTTTCATTTCTCTCTTTCACTCTGAGCCATGTGGAGCTGGTCCTCAGCAAAATAAACTGGTGCTGCCTCAGTCAACTCCTTTTTTCTTTCAGAGGCAGGAAGACATTCTCTGTTCAATGTGCTAATTCTCCATGCTTGAGGTCGCCAGAGAAATATTCAGAGCTCAGTTTTTGATAGAGGAAGGAGCAAGTCTAAGTATGTCTCTTGTAATGCACATGTTCACAGGTATTGAAATCATCTTTTTCAAGGGCAGGAAGCGAGCCAGGATGTACTGTGTGAAAGAAGGTTTGCAGTCCTCTTCTGCTGAAATTAAAAAATATATTTAAGGTGAATGATCACTGAGAGTTTTGTGTGGACTTGATCAGTAGCATATTACAGCCTAAATCTGTGGGGTGGAGGATGTTACCCTCCAAAGTAGCTACTAAATGACATTACTGCAGCAACTGCACGTACTCTCTGAATAGGGCTTGTCAGGGAAAACTGAGTGTCATTGCAACTTCTTTTAATATCAGTTTGATATCAAAATACCAGGACACCATGAGTAGGGTCTGCAGACACAGTGAGTGGTTTGGGAAGCATTTTGAAATCAATGATGCAGATGTGTGAGCACATATATGTGTGTGTCCGAATGGGGCAGTATCAAACCTGATTAAGCCTGTTTGCTGCAAAACTACTGAAGAGCAGATCTTTCCTACAGTCATAGGTTGACCTTCCAAAATCAAACACAACCAAAAGCTCAAATGAAATTTGGTCTAGGAGAAAAAGTAGGCAGCTGAAGAAACTGAACATGTTTCAGAGAACACTGCTGTTTCAAGCTCTGCCTTGCTAATCTCACCAACACAGAGCACTATCTCTAGAAAAGGCAAGACTCCAATCACAGTATTGTTGATTCTACATTCAAAAACTATGAATCAATAGTCTCTTTTTATTTGCCGTAAATTAAAAATAAAAATAACAAGACTGACTGAGACTCATAGGGGTTTTGTATTTTCTCTTCTGTGTTTTACAGTTGCAATGATTTTTAAAAATAAGTGAATTATGATAGAAGCATACTAGTATAAGAAAAAGGGTGCTAGTGCTTCCTCTCTAATGACTTCAGAATGCCTGACAGGGTGCCTCAGTTAAGTTAGTGGAAAAGCACCTTTGAACTATGCTCAAAGTGATGTACATCATGGACACCAGTGCTGCCTTCTCACCAGCTTCACCCTCAGATAGCCAGAGTCCTTGTTATCCTTCTCTGAGCTCACTAACAAAAACAACATGGGGAGGTCCTGCCTTCAGGGCTTTGTGGCTCAATGCTCATGACTTTTCCCCCTTCTTCTGTGCTTGTATAGAAATTTCAAGGGTTTTTTACCCAATATTTTTTCTTGCATTCATATGAGGAGATAAGAGCTATGCTTTCTCATCAGTGCTTCCAGGCTAGGTTTCACCCTTCAGTTAAGATAAGTCAGTCTGCAGAGAAGTAGAACAGACACAGATCTTCTGTCCTAGTAGTTCTACATATCAGACCTCTGTGTAGGGATGCAGAAGCTGCTACTGGTTCCTATTCTGTTCATCCTAGAATAGAAACCAGTTACAGAGCAGTGCCTGCAAACCAAATTTGCAGATGCAACAAAGCCTTTCCCAGCTTCCACACACATTTGGAATATAACTCCTATCCCTTATGTCTTCTGTGATATTAGAGTGAAAGATAAATGTGCTCACATTTATAAGCAGTAACCTCTGTAATATGAAATGTGGGTATTTCCCTACGAACACAGAAGTAGTAAAACCCCAGTGAAAGCATTCCCCCAAATTCCTGTATTAAGGAAGAAATTTGGCAAACTTTTGTCACAGGTAGTATTTAAAGATATGAGCTGTGTAATGAATGGAGTGCTATATTCTGACAGATTTCAATAATACATGGCATTAAGCAAAAAAACATGTTATGCTGATGTAAGTGGACATGGCACACTCTACAGATGATAATTCCTGTCTGTGTCAGCAACAATACGAAAAGAAAAGCAAACCACAGGAAAAATTCTACCAGATAATTTAGAGATAAGAATTAGTTACTGGGAAAAGAATTTGGAGTATCAGTTTGATTTTGTAACTGGTTCAAATGCCAATATTGGGGTTTCAGCATAACTTACATTTCCATAATTATTGAGTCCAGATTGTCATGATGTGTATGTGCTGCTGTGTCTTTGTTTCTCCTTAAGCCTGTTGAAGACATGAGCAAATTTACAATGATAAAAAGAAAATCAAATCCACTTCAACATGCTAAAATAATGGAATTGCCAGATTTTTGCTTTCTCTTCATGAGTCTGTTAAAATATAAAAATAATTAAAGTAAAGCAGGTGCAGTATACATGTTGCTTTCCTAATAAGAAGTAGATAAAAATCACCAGCCTAAAAAATAACCCAGATATTATAGACAGTTATCAAATTTCAAAGATGCATCAAGGGGAGAAAAAAAAAGGAAACAACTGTATACTGTAATAGTTTTTGTGGTCATTCTTACCTTTTTACAAGTATTTTAAAAATAAAAAGTTTGTCAAAGCAGTCAGATTATTTCATCAGAAGACAAATGAACCCCCAATGTCATACAAATGTTTATCCTATATCCTTCATTTTCCCTGTCAGAACAGTGCCCCAGCGAGGAAAAGATAATTCTTGCTATAGTTAGCCTGGCATCAAGAGAAGGCTGTTTGACTAGCCAGCTAATTTTGGCTTGCTGAGGGATAATTAGCATAAACTATTTTTTCTAGCCACTTCTTCATTTTCATTAAACTTACAGGAATTTAAATAGGGATTTCCACTCCTCAATCAAGTTTGTCAAAATCAAGTTTGGGCCTTGTTTTCCATTGACTTTGGGCACAGCAGACAAACAATATAGTTCCACAAACCTTCATTCCTAACAGAGCTGAAGCAGAAGCTTAAGTGCCTCTAGGAAAGAGCATAATCTGAGCACTCAGAATAAGGTTATAAATTAGAGAAGAGCAATTTATTGGACCTAGACAGAACTGAAAGATTTTCACCCGGAAAAGTGAATCCTGGCTTGCAGTAGCTTTATATCGCAATTCCTTATTTCCACACCTCTTTCTGTCGGTGTGTATCACCACCATGTCTAGTGTAACACCACATAAATTCACCACTGCCATCTCATTCTTCCACTTCCTCTCTCAAGTCCATAAGGGTGACCCAGGTGTATAACACCCCCAGATCCTTCTGTGACTTCAGGGCAAGGGGAAGGCTGGGCTGGGCTGTGCTGAGAGCCCCATGAGGGCTGCCAGGCCAGGCAGTGCGGGTGGGATGGTGGTCAGCACAGCATAGCACATGGAGCAGGTGATGGCTGCACCAGAATTACAGCCCTTTTCTCAGGAGGGTGCGAAAGACATGTCCCAGCTTGGTACAAACACCAACTCTTAGGAAGTGACTTAACAATTTTATATTTCTGAGACTCCTACTACCTCAACAAATTTTCTTGAGAGGCCAACAGCTTACACAGTGGGGGCAGAAGCTGATGGACAGGTAAACATCATGATAGCACATGTGTCTCTTCCTTAAAAAACAGACAAAAAGATGAGGAGACTCATGTGCACCTAATTGTAAATTAGTTCCTGCCACTAGGCTCTGTTTCTGTGACTCCAGCCATTTAATATGCTTGCTTTTCCCTATGTTGTCTAATAGTGGTTTGGCAGTCACCTTCCCTGTGACAGTGACTCAGTGTGCTGCTTTTCCTGTCTTATTCTATGAAACACATCATTTGATGTGACTAGCACAGCTCATTTTGATGAGTCACAGAGCCAGGAAATATAATGAAAATGCAGTTTTCTGAAGGATGAAGTTCAAACAAATGTTAGAAAAAATATAATGTTAAAATGTTAAATGTTAAAATGTTAAAAAAAATTCTTCATCTTAAAATTGTGCATTTGGTATAGTTCATGTCTACTTACCTACATGGTACTAAGTAGTTTTTCTGTGTTAACATTCATTACAACATGTCTGAATAATCTGGAAGATGGGTGGGGAGAATACATGGAAGGACATTCTCTGTCCATGGTACACAGTTCACATCCATTTTCTGACATTCTTAGAGAATCCTCATAAACTTGAGCCTCACTTTCTATTTCCTGACGTGTAGTCTGCAACGTCTGCCTTTATTTCAGTTCATGCTTTAAGAAACTTATCATCTAATTTGATAGGTCCAATTAAAAAAAAAAAAACCACCCTTTTTTGCCTCTGCTTTAAAAAAAACCAAACAAACAAAATAAACCCCAAAAAACCCAAAACAAGAAAAAACCCTCCCCAGACTCTGAATCCACCTTTTCCAGCCTAGACCTCTGACCACAAAAATATTTTTCCCCTATATGTGGTTATAGATGTTTTTCCTATTTATGTAGGAAGGAAAAACTATATGGATTTTCACATTTCTTCTTATAGGATTCTTTATAATTGGGAAAGAAAACGGCCAGAGAAAGGGAGTTGCTGCAACCTTCCTCTTTTCTCTGACCTTAAGCAACTGCCTACTCCTCCAACAAGAGTAGAGTGGGGAGTGGAGAAGAACCAGGACAATAATAGAGCTCTTCTACACTGCTTCTTAGCTTTGCTTCACTGGAGCGAAGAAAATTCCCTCTGCTACAGCCACTGCTTCATCAAGGATGTGGAGAGGTTATAGATACTTTTATTACGGTTGTATTCTTTAGAATACAGGAAAGTTTTCTCATCATCTCCCTTGACAAAAGCAGCAGCTCAAAGATCAGGAATGCAAGAGCTCTTCCCCTGCCTCCCCTCCAGTCCCCCCCAGAAGTTTTCATTGCCACACCCATCAGGAGATGTGTCACATTTCTCCTCCTTCCTCCTCTCAGGAGCTAATGGTGAAATAGAAATGTTTAACGGCAACACCTCAAAAAAGTCATTGCTTGCTGCAGAAAGGGCATAGGAGCTCTGTCTAATAAAGCAGAGATCGTTTGGACTGGGCATCAGCAAGATCCAAACTGACCTGGCCGGAAATTCATTGCAAAAATCTGCAGCTACCAACAGCCAGACCACCGGTGAGCAATGGAGGACTGTAGAACATGGTCACTACAGCCTTTTTCTTTCTAAAGGTAGAGAAATAATCAAACCAAGCACCACCACCTCCTCTCCAATTATGACCGAGTGCACGCACTATAGAATACTCTTCTGAATAAAAATAATGTACTTATTTGAAAATAAAGGATGAATTTTTTTTTAGGAAATGGCAGAGAACAAAGTGCACAAGGCCAAACTTTCTAATAAATGAGATTTATTATGGGAAAAAAAAGTCCAATAATTGCATTTTCAGGGGAAAGGTCATTATTACTTAGAAAGAGGTTAATAGAACAATATTAATGGCTTTTTACAGGGCAAAAGAGATAGATGCAGCATTAATATGAATGAAAACAAGAATGAGAATGCTCCCTGTTACCAAAGTTTAGACTGAAAATTCAGAAGGTCAAATTTGTCTTTCATATTACCCAAAATAAAGAATTAGACAGTATAAAATGTTATCAAGCCTTTTCATTCAATGAATTTAACAGAAAGTAGAGAAAAAGTGATGAAAAGTTTTAGCCTGAAGCCAACAATTAGAAGCATGGCTCAAGTTCTGTGCTTCTGGGGGACTCTAAGGGAAGATTGTTGAAGATAAAAGTCAACGTGAGTCTATCACTGAACTTTTACTAAAACAACTGCAGCAATTCTGTCTATTTGGCCAGTATTTTAGATTAGACTAATTTTCTAAAGTAATGAAAAATTTCCAGAGATAAAAAATAATTTGCAATATATATTAATAATAATATTACATTACAGATCCATAATGCTGTCCATGCAAAAGTCTTAAAATATTTCATAAACACTTAATTAAACCTCCCAACGCCCTGGGAAGTAGATTATTTTTCTCAACCATTCTTCAACTGGAGACTCTAAGGCACAGATAACTTAAAGAAAAACATTTGGCTCAAGTTATGTAATGACTAGAACTGGTTACAGTCAATCATGTAGGAATGAAGAAGGCATGTGCAACAAATACTGCCAAAATCAAACAATTTTTCTGTCAAAACAAAAAATGTCCTGCATAGTTTACCAAGTTGGAGCACCCAGAAATCTCTTAAATACATCTAATTCCTCATTAATATCTTTACATACATCCACAAATACATATTGTCTACCAATAAATAAATAGGTAAATGAATAACTTGTGTTTATTTTAAAATACATGTTAATATTTTGTAAAAAATATTGCACATTCTCTCTGACAAAACCAGTTAAANCAAGAATCTTGACTGTTAACCCCCAGCCTTGACCACCAATACTGATTTTCACTTTAAGGTGGTGTTGAGCGAGGAAGAAAAGACAAATCCAAAGGTGATTATAAAGATGGTTATTATCATCTGTCATACACATGGGTAAACTATTAGCATGTTTTAACTACAAGGCTAAGCAGGATCTGTCTAACTGGTAATTCCAGCCTGAATACGCTCAGCAGTACCACACCAGGACTCACAATTATGTAAGTTTGCTATTAAAATGCAAGTTGGAATCTACTGCTAAATCTCCATAGTGACGAATACACTGAAAAGCTGTCCTACTTTGGAAGATTAAATCGACTTTATTTTTGGTTATTGTATCTAAACACTGTAACTTGCTTATTGTACTCTCACTAATTCAGTGTTACTTTACCAAGCACCTCAGACAAGAGAATTTGCTTGAAGTCACAGTCATGCTGTGAAACATATATATTTAGGACATCATTTCAGAATACTGTAATTATAAGTAGTGGAAGTCAAAACTCATAATTGTGCATGATGAGGGAAAACTGAGGAATCTTTTCTTGGATGGTCTGGCTGTACAGTTCCACCAATCCCACCAGTCTGAGCAAGTTTCAAAGCAGATGTCTGTATATTATTTGGGATGTAATTTTGTCATGGATTAAAAAAAAGAAAATTATTCAAGTGCTACAATACTTGTTAAATCCTGATGTGAAACCTATTTTACTATTAGTACTGCATTGTACAGTCATTTGAGGAAGATATTGCTTAACATAATATAATAGGGGATATTAATGTAAGACATTAACTCTTCAGTCCTTACTCTTATACTATGTTCTTTATATACTGATCAGGTAAAAAGATGGATAGTAGCATCTTAAAGGCTTCCTTTTTTGTGCTCTATTGCTCTGAGTGCAAATATGATGTCTAGCCTTCCTCACATTGAATTCATTGGTTTGGTCTATAAGTAAGGGCTTTTGGAATAAAACCTTTAATATAAGTCAAGGTAAATCAAATTGAGAGAGTGCAAAAAGTATAATGTGAACAGAATATCATGTGACAATACGTAAGGGCTCAATTTTCCCAATTCTAGGGCAAGACTGGGTGAAATCTAATAAATCACAGCAGCACAGCACCACATGGAAATCAGCATCTTACCTAGATGGAAGTCACAGCTGATGACTTTGCAAAACAAACCCCAAGACCCCTTAGTGTTAATGAGGTACCCACTCACCACAGCTTTTACAAGGCACAACAAAACGCTGCAAAGTAAGAACATTCATGAGTTTTGGCTATCGCAGTGCATGCAGTCTGCAGAGAGTCACACGGGTAGTTCAGCTTCCTTAGCTGCTGCCAACAAAAGCAGCCAAGTGAGAAGGACACACAGATCTGGGTTCCCTCCCCAGCTCTGCCACCTCGTCAGGAAATCACTTCCCTCTAATTCCTCTGGTTTCTGCCTGGAAAAATGGCTTTCTGCAGAGAGTTTTAAAGAGAAATGGGATCTTTAAAAGGCGATTTCAGAAACACCCAAGTGCAATTCATAGCTTGATGATGAAAGTATTTTGTTTTCTGGGGCTTTCTTTCCTCCTTGCCATCTTCACAGGTAGATAAATCAGTCAGTTTTTTCAAATAGAGATATTTCTTAAACATTTTACTGTTCCTGCCCTTAAAACTGACTTTTGCACAGTCAGTAGTGAAATCTACTTATATTTCAAACTCTGTGGTATTATGTGATTTTGTTGGACACAGAGACGGATACAAAGGAACAATAGGTGTTGCAAATATTTTAAAAATAAGCTGTTTCAAATATTTTAATCTTAAAAAGTACTTACTCAGTTTAATCACAATCTTCATAAAGTACTCAAGTTGTCAGTAAGTCTTAACCCTAAAAATGTGAATGCATAGGGATTTTTATGGGCTTGTTGGTGGGGGGTTATAATATTTTAATTTTTTTAAATTATGTCTGAGTTGTTGGAGAGGGGAAAATGTCTTATAATGGGGCTGTAGCTGAATGCTTAATTAGGAACATCGAATCACCTCTTCAAGTTAGCTGGAGAGTTACATAACTAAGTGTTACCATTCCTACAGATAAAGACAGTTTAACTTGGCTTCCTATGGAAATAAGCTTTACGTAACCGTTTGTCTGTCTCTCCATCTTTCTTCTCACTCCCCTTTACTTTCCCTTCAACAAAAGGCTGTACCACTAGCCAGTTTGAACTTGAGGGCTAAAAAACTCCAAAATAATATTCCTACTGGTTTTATGGAGACAGCTGATGAGATAAGAGAGAAAGACCTAAATCACAGCCCTAGTTTTCTCTAAAAGAAGCAGAGAAAGTTATAGACAAAGTTAAAACTTGATGTGAGATTATCATTTGTAATGCCTGAGCTGCCAAACGGGTTGGTTGCTTTATATTTCATGTGCTCAATTTCCTTGTACAGAGAAATAAATGAGCAATTTTCTGGCCTAACAGAGGCCAACAGGTGATAGTGTTCTCCAGGGCCAGTGCAGGTCACTCTGCCCTTACTCCAGGCTCAAAACACAGTCCTTTAGGGAACATAGCCACAATAAAATAAAGTTGAATGGTGTAAGTAATCTTCCATTTATTTGATTACTAATACACTCTATATTGGTTTGCATTTTCTGTTAGCTGAATGCAATGACAAGAGCTGATATACGATGAACTATCCAAAGGTGTTCATAATCATCTGCTTCAATGTACACTGCAACAGAGTCAGGTCTACACTGAGAGTAATTTTGAAAAATCAGATCCCAGAATGATAAAGATTTATATATTCCTAGTGTAACATCTGGACAGGACAACCTTCCTCATATGGTAAAGCCAAACAACTCTGCTATTAATAAATCCACTGGTTCAATCCTAGTGCTGTTGTCTTTGACTTGAAAATCCAAAGAGAAAATCATTTAAAACAACCATCCATTTTAGCTGTGAAGTATTCTTTTCATTTTATGTTTCTCACAGATGTGCAAGAGACATGTTTTTAGCAAAAGATGAGCCCAAACAAAAATTCCTGAATTTTCAGAAATATTTGAAAATTTCTAGATTTTGAAAAACTTTGAAGCCAAGACAAATCCTGTGTTTCATTCTTATCTTCACTGGTCTAAAGCAAAAGCCCAGATTCTCATGTTTTGGGAGACCTCACATGAGGATTTAAATATTGTGGTCCATGTTCATAAACAAAGAACCTAAAAGGAGCTACAAGTTAATCTAGTCAGAATTTGAATCTAGTTTCAGCATTATATTATTTCAGTAACTTCATATATCATTAGACTGTTGAGGATGAATTTTCCTTTTACCTGGTCAGCCTGACTAGCCAGGGATGAAACTGATATGAAGTGTGAAACACTCATGGCACCATCCCATATGCGAACTACCATGAACCTAATGACAAAGTGAGCCAGGGATGCAAAATATTAGTTGCCCATAGGAGTGCTTTTTTCAATTCTGTTTCATTAACTCTGTGTACTGTTTTACTCTGCTGGTCTATAGTTGTGATTTTTCCGTCTCCTTTCTGAGTCGCAATCTTCACAAAAGACCCATTTTAGTATTATTTCAGATATGATAAAACAGAAAGCAGTTTCATGGTGTTCAAAAACTGAGCACAGAGACCACCACAATTATGTCTTTTGAGAGAGAGGTGAGGGAAAAGGTATTAAAGCTTGTGAGATGGTGGAGCCATATATTTGCTGTAGGTACTAAAAATGTTATTTTGGTATGAGGTGAAAAAACCCACAGTATTTTTACCAAAGGTAAAATCATTAGAAGTCGTACAGAAATACAGATATGTCTATCTTAGCATTATGGTAAGATTGCAGCAATCATAATAAGGTATATACTCAGAGCATAGCATTCAAGAATCAGTATACAGGATAAATATAGAATAAGCAACATAAATGATCTGTCATTGAAATATCCTCAAGCAATGAAATATTTAGAAAAATTTATAAAGATTAATATGCCTCATACATTTGCATGTAAAAAAAGAGTAGTAATGTTCCTTGCATTAGTACAAAATTAATAGTTTCATCAAGTTTTTTATCCTGATAAGGATTTTTTCTTATGGCTATAGAAACATACTGAAGTATTTAAATCACCTGTCAAACGTAAACCTACTTGAGTACTGACACTTTAAAAATATAATGTGAAATCAGATATCATTTATACTTGCTAGGATTTTTCATATTGACTTATAACATATGAACAGGGAAGCTAGATGCAGAGACAGTAGATTTTGAATTTTTACCTTTTTTTTCCTCACTAATTTCCAGAATGTAATTCTGCCCCCAGCTGGTTAAGACATAGCTGACATAGGAGATTGAAAGTGAGAGAATATTGAACCTATGAACTCTGCTTCTTCTCAGATGATGACTACAATTTGCATGCAAAGTATCAGCAGCTTTAGTGCTCAGCACAGGTGCTAATAGATTCTAAGTTCTTTATATAAGCATATACTGCGCCCTCTTCATTATAGCACTAATAGCTCAAAGGTGAAACTGTTTTCAGGAAACAGAGTTCATTGATTACTCCTACAGAACATTACAATTAATGACATCGGCCTGTGGTAATTGCTACACCTGTATCAGATCAACTGAAAAGTAGAAATTTAATACATGTTCAAGTCACCAATAGATTCCAGAAAGTTACATACATCTACTGCCTGGAATGGATTTTTAGGTGCTTATGTGTCTTCCTATTGCTCTTTTTCATCAGATCCTTAGCCTGTTTTTTGCAAACAGAACACATGTACTGAAAAATTTACGACTTTCACTTATTTTTCATGTATAACTGCAGCCCATCCTTATCTCCCAGGAAGGAAGAAAAACAAAGGAAAAAGGAAAGTACAGCAATAGAAAAGCAGGGAGATAAGTTATTATTATTATTACCTTTTGAAACAAAAGCTTTCATTCACCCTTCAACCTCTCTCCACTATCTTCTATCATATTTCAGGACATCTCTTCTGATGCAGCTGGAGAATAGATAACAAATACCTTCAAATTCATCTGACTTACTTTCCATTCCATATATCACCTTTTCATATGCAGCGGTTTCTGTCACATCAGCAATCCACTCCCTCAGTAGCAGCAATCCTCATGCATCCTTTCAGGTTCTCAGTATTAGTTTTCAATACCATGAGACTAAAGGGGACAATGCCAGGAAGTTTAGCCCCTGTATTTAGACTCTGTATATTCAAATAAATAAAATGGGTGAGAAAGTATAAGTGGAAATATTCATTGGAAATAGTTTTCATAGAACTAGACAAAAAAAAAACTAAAAGTAAAAGAATGATTTAAAAAAAAATAAAACAGATTTTCGCATCTATGCAAATGTTAGCATAAGTACAAAGTATGAACAACATAAAATGGTCCCTCTGAGGGAATAGGACCCCATGGCTGATAGAGTCTGGTAACTGCTTCTTTCCAGAGTTTTCTGCTGCCTTCATACACTGGTGTTCCGAGTGAGTTCAGAGGACAGGGCAACCACACGAACCCAAGGTCCACCCGAGCCCTGGAAGGAAAACAGTATATGGTGAAATTTAGCAGAACACTACAGGAGTACGAATGGTAAATGAACTCAGTGAGTTTACATGGCAGAGAAGTGGAATTACAGGAGGGAACAGACCTGCTGGGGGACCGCATGATTGAAGCAATGGGATGTGAATACTCAATCCATTAGCCTTGACAGAAAATCTCTGGTGTAGGTTTGGGAAGAGGCAGAAGGAGGAGGAGTTCTGCTGGGAGGTAAGCAGGGGACAGATCCAAGAGGAACAAATGGCTGTTAATGAAGAATGCTGCAAATTCACAGATTTACTCCTTGACCAAGCACAGACCAGACACTGAAAATGCCAGAAGAGAAAATTGAACACATGCCTGAAGTAGGAAAGAGCATACCCAGTCATATATGTCACAAAATTACTGGATATCATAAATTTATCAGAATAAAGAAGTCTGCCTCTAAGGATGTAAGTAGTGAGCCAGGGCTCACACATCATGAGTATCATGCCTGACAGAAGAGAAAGGTGAAGTCCTGGTCAATATTTGCTAACTGAGAGGATACAACTATCCCATACTCGGCAGATAAAACTTTTCAAAACTTCCTACATTCAATTTTAAAGGCTTAATTTCTCTTTACCATTTACCTAGCAGTTCTAGTACTGATTTTTAGCTTGCTCTGGATAAATCCTATTGCAAGTGAGCTTTCCTCTCACATTCCATGGCAGCTGGAGTTTCTTTGTTTTCCTCTACCTATTGCTTGTCACATAGGAACACTTATGAAAAGTGTACAATCAAAAAAGCACTGGAAAAACTATCTTCTCTCCATTGTCCTTTTTAAAAGGTCTCTTTATTGTGCCTTTCATTAGAGATGATCAAGAGATGAAGGTAGGGGAGGGGCTGAGCACACCCTAAAGACATTCAGAACAAAATTCATTTGACAAATCTCCAGGCTTTGAACTACTGTGTCTTCAGAAGAAAAAAAAAAAAAAAACCAAAAAACCAACCACAATGTAAAAGCAGATAACTTACAGTCTGACAGCAAGGACTCCTAAAAAAAGAGAAGTGTTCTCCATTAGGTGTTACATTGTGATTATTTTTCATGGGGCCAATTTCTCTACTGATTCATCAGAATGCAACAGCCCTGAGCTACACTAGTAGAAAACTTGGGCCATATTTTGACCTTAAATTATATTCCTAAATACTTGAAAAGTATGTAAACTGCATAGGCCACTAAAAGGAGCGAGAGTCACCTGGGTAATCTGACACATTTCCAGTCTGAGGATTTTTTATGCCTTTGAGCCTTTTAATGTAAAGCCTATCTCCATATTATAATCCTAACAGCTCTGGTTCTATAGCTCCCTTTTCAGTGTTTCCTTGACACACCACCACACCCCCCCCCAAACCACCCCCAAATTCTTTTAAAATCCTGGAATAATTTGTGGTCAAAACTAAATCCAAATTAAGTCCATCTGGGGGAAGTGGAAAAACCTGAATTCCATCTTGTTGTCTTGAACGTCCTATGGTTGCATAATAACAAAATGCCTTTGTTCTCACAACTAAAGTATGCATCAAGAATCAAAGAAGCAAGAAAAAAAGGGAATGTTCCAAGCTATTACTGTAACAATCCAATTACAATGCCTATCAAACTTAACTTCACAGGTTATAGCTCCTAATTGCCTGACAAAAATTGACACTTCAGTCGCAACAGCATAATATAATCAGAGTCCAAATTAAATTTGATCGTGGGCAGAAAACGATGCTATCATTCGGCGGCATGGAAACAGGAGATCAACTAGCATGATATCAAGGATCAGAAATGAAAATTATTCATTAATGGCAATGGTTTTCTGATAATGGAAATGACACAGTTCAGACGGCTTCGTAAAAACACTATTAATTAAAAAGATGATAGACCTAACAAGGCATAGAAACCAGTGGAACCTTTCTCTGTGCTTGTTAAGGTGAAGGATGACAATGTTTAAGAACAGAAGTTTATGCACTTTTGTGAAAAGTATTCTGCTGATTCTGTAGCAAGTTTACTGGTTCTTGCTTAGTGAAGCATCTTTCTCTAGGGTGCTGTGTTAGAGGGACATAAAAAGTGTCTAAGGCCATAATATGGCATTGTAATAAGCATGAATACTACCAGCTATAAAAAAGAAGGGTCCAGTTCATAAAAAAATGCACATGGGATTTTTGCATACTCCCAAGAAAATAGTGCAGGGAAAACTATTTTATGTCCCTGTGCAAGCAGATCTGTCCCCAGTTCATTCTGGGGAAATACAGAGGTGCTTTATGCTGGAAAGAGAGCAAGCCAAAAATCCACCCTCAGAAGTTTCCTTGAGCAAGAAAAGACAAGGCCAATGCCTCAGACTGCTGAAGTTCAGACAACGCCTCTGTTCCTTACACAGAGCTCCAAATATTACCACAATAAAAACCTCCAATACTAATGCAATGCCACAGGCATTGTGTTTGAAATAACGCTCTCAAAGGGGTGATTCGCTGTACCAATGAAACCACTGGGTGCTTCTGCCATGGCTGGAACAAATGAAACTGCAGTTGTCCGAGTTTGAAGAAGAAAAGGTCTATTGGCTGCTAACGATCTCCATGATCTACTCCCCTGTGCTCCTGTTCTGGCTCTACACCCTGCGGGATGGGTCACTGCCCAACACACATGACTGAAACTGCTCTTGAGGACCCTCAACTCTTTCTTCTTCAGTAGCTGAGAGAAGCAAAGAGGCATCCCCTGCTGCAATTCCTTACTCCACAGGCAGCTGCTTTGGAAATGCACAAGCAGAGGCCTCTGAAACTTCTTGCTGTGGGAAACCAAAGATTCAAAAGCCTGAAAAATAAAGGACTTTCAGAAAGAACAGGAGAACAGGCAAAGATAGGTGTACCCTTGGAAAAGGACGACTCAAAGCAGATCCTTCTGACCCTAGAATACAACTGCAGTACATTTCAGCAAATCAGAGACTCAGTAACTAATCTCATGTTCCTTAGACTGTCTAACTGAGGGTCACTTAAATCCACATGTCGTCTCCATCTGCCTCTAAACTATCTTCACCTGATAACCAACGCCCTCAAAGATCACCTCACTTGCAAAAAACCCCAAACCAGACCAAACAAAAACAAACAAACAAACCAAAACAAAACAAACAAACAAAAAAAGCCCATAAAATACTTAATACTAATATATTTGGAGCAGCTCCAAAAATGAAAAACATGCAAATAATGGATGTACTTTTAACTTGCCCTAATTATTTTATAGTCCTTTCACAGACTGCACAAAGCTTGCCTGAATAGTCAACATTGTTTTTAAAAATAAAATCTTTTGAAAAACCTTTGAAAAACCTCACCTTTGTTTTTAAAAAAAAATAAAAGGGGCAAAGATATAATGTAAACGGTATATGATTGTTGCACTGTACCTGTAAGAGCGCTAGGGCAGGCCATCAGGTTTCACTGCATTTTATTGAAATAGTCTTTAGCCCTTTGCACACAATTATTTAAGGCAGATGCAAGGAATGTTGTGATTCAACATGTAGACAGCTCAGATGTCTGAGTATCTATGTCGTAATATAAATGAATGGAGGAAACAGATACCCTATAACATCAGCTAGAATGACATTAAACAATGCTGCAGCTACCATATGATTATCTCTTGGGTTTCAACAACTTAACCTCAAGAGAGGATGTTTATAGATACATTAAGAAATTTTAAAACACAATGTATCAATATTTTCATGCCTTTTTTTCATTGTGTAGCAAAGTTCAGAACCAGGAAGAATGAAAAACAAGGAAAGATAATAGAGACCAGAGTTTGTGTTGTTTGGGGGTTTTTTAATAAATAATTTAATTATATAGCTTTTGATGTATTCTGAACAATGACATAAACCCCTTTCTGATAAGAGTGGCACTGTTCAGCAGCAAAAATGGGTGTACTTATCCCCACAGCAGGGACTTTAACACAGAGGCAGCCAAAACCCAAATCCATTGTGACCATTAATCCTGCAGGGTAAAGCTATAGACTGAGTCATCTAATGGATAAGTTCCCTCTCTAAATTTCAGAAAATTAAATCCCATTCATTCCCTTTAAGCGTTCCAGGGTCAGATCCACACCCACTAACTCTCGGGCTTGATGGGAATTTTCCGACAAAACTAGTTGCAGGAAATGTCAGTTGATGTGCTTTGACTATTTTGTGGGCATGGTCTGTTCAAAGGTGGTATTTCAGGTAAAAAAAGGGAACTGGACCATCTAGACTAAAAAACAGGTCGGCAGTCAGGATGCTTTGCAAACTAACAAAAGAGATCCTTGCCATTGTCTGTGCAAGGTCTCATTCAGGGCTCACTAGTGATTCCAGATTACTGAGTCACCTTTTACTTCACCACCTGTCTGTTCATCACATCCCCCTTTGCTGTGAAAATTTCGAGTGGTCTTGAGTTCATGCTACGGACAGCTGAACGTCTCACATGAAATAAAAGCCATTTCCACCTTATCTCTGCTAACAGTGTAAAATCAAAACAATTACCATTCTTTAGTTCAACCCTGGCCAGAGGAGAATCACTGTAAAAAGAGATTCACCACTCTGCATCCCACTGCCATTGACCTTGAGGACTTAACAGCAGGAAAACACCTTGCTTAGGTAGGGCTGCTGTGGCTGAGAGCCCTCCCACAGCCTCATTGCAGATTGCAACTCCTGTTGAGGTACAACCTGAAATTCCTCGGTTTTCCAGCAGCACTCGCTGAGACAGGGAATACACAGCATTAAGAAGAAAATAAATAATGAAATTAAGCTTAACAGGGTTGCTGGCCAATTTTCAGGTCTCCCATTCTAAAACTTGCAAGTATCACCATTAGGCACATGTCCAAGTCTATTTCCCTGGTGAATTCAGGCTTATCCGCCACTCGAGAGGAGTCTGTTAATGACTACAAAGATCCACAGCTGTTTACAGTTTAGACTCAGTGGTGGACCAGGCAATAAGCTTGAGCCAACAATGAAGTTGTTGGACTCTCACAGCAAGAGGAGACATTGTGTCAACTGTTTGCTTGCTCATAGCGTGAGTGAGTACCAGGACAGCTTAGCAGGGCTCCTCGGAACAGGGAAGGGAGTCGGTATGGATTGGAGAGAAGCTGTGAAGGGCCCTGAAAATGAAAGAAGTGTGAAAAGGAACCAAGCCTAAATAGCTTGCAGAAGCATAGATGAAGTAACAAATAAATAGGGCAGGGAAGTTCCCTACCACACTTCCAAAAAGGGACACAATCTAGTCAGAAAAATATTTCAAAATCAGATTTA
>VYXC01001552.1:301065-351135 GCA_013397175.1 Platysteira castanea | reverse complement strand
TTTTTTTTTTTTCTGTTAGTTGCTTGCCATGAGGGGGTTTCTTGTAGAAACTTTGGGGGGTTTCATGAATGAATAAATGAGAGAAACAGCTTTTCACAATAGGGTCTGGTCTTCAGGAAAATGATAGTAAGAGACAGACAGATTACCAAAAACCTGACAAAGAATGAGGGAGAGTATAAGATGGGCTTATATTAAGCTTCACATTTTGAGACATAGAAATGAATGTAATATTAAAAAAAATATATATAAGAAGGTGTTTTAGGTAAAAAGAAAAAGGGAGAAGCAGATAGAAAAAGCAAAAGTTATGTTATCAGAGGATAAAATCTTTCAACAACGTATCAAAGTAATAAGCATCTCTTCAAGCCACACTCTGACTGCAAGTCCAAATTGTCTGTTGATTAGGAATGGATGTAATAATCTACTTTAAAACAAAATAGAAAGCATTCTTCAAGGAAGAATTCCTTGACACCAAAACCAGCAGATCCAAAAGAAGGCTTCAAATATTGAAAATTGGTGGAATTAGAAAATTTGCCAAAGAGGCACCCTTGTCAATGCTAGATTTTAAAGCATGACTTGACAATGCGCACCGGTCCAAGTTCATTTCACTTAAAAGTAGTGCTTTTCTCCTTAAAGCAGCATTTTCTGTCCTTTCAGTTAAGATGGTTCCCAGAACTTCCCCAACTGGTGCCAAGGGGTTGTTGCAAGATGATAGAAAGCCTTAAGGACATCTGTGTGGGTGGGCAGGAGATCAAGTTATTTATTGATTGACCAGATAGTATTAAGTACAAAAATTCAAAGGGGAAGGATGAAAATGTTTCTGGTAAGGTGAAACCCTCCATATTTACCGAATAGGTTATCCACAACAGGAAATACTCACTTGATGGCTTGATTGCAAAGTCAGGCAGGTCCTCGGCCTCACTGACTTCACTGGAGTGCTGACAATTTACCAATGGAAGATCTGTGCCCCCAAGACAGTTTCTTAATGCAATGGCAAGCTCTTAAAGTTATGAAAAGCAGGACATAGGAAATACAAACACGAAATATCTTTTATTCAGTCATTTTTCTCACATACAGGATTTTCTAATATACACAGCTCCAAAAAGCAGGAAGAGAAAGCAGTAGAAATGTGTAAACTCATAACATTCTGTTTCAAACTGAACTCTCATTTTTGACTCATATATGAAGGGCACCTACAGTATAAAAAGGGGAGAGAATAGCTACTGAGAATCAACTTCCTTTAAGGGCACAGCTGAGCTGCAACTTTCCTTTACTTTCTGCCTGCCTGACACCTTAAGCACTCAAGACATGCAGCACAATTTTAGACTCAGAGCCCTGCCCACCGTCAGCTTTGAAAATATCCTTTTCATGCAAGGAGGTTAAAACTGGATGCCCAATCTCCAGAGTGTGCCTGTGAACTGCCCTCCAAAAATGTACCACTCTACTGTGTGCCACTGATGCTAAAAAGAGCTGTCACCAGAGAAGATAAAGGGATTTCTGTGATCACACAGCTTTTCCAAATTCAAGCTCACATCAGAGAGTGAAGGAATGTCTTTTCGTGGCACCTGCTTACATATTTTCTGGAGTGACTGCAATCTAAATATTGGCAGCTGATAAGAACAAGAATACTATACTGTTCCATATAACACTGTTCACCAGGACTGTACGTTGTTATTCAGCAACAGGAGGTCAGAAAACAGAAGGCAAAAATCTGTACCATAAATGTTTCATATTGGTGATTCCAGGCCTCACGGACCAAAATATCGCAAGACTAAACAGTTTCTGTCTGTTCATACACCCTCATTTTACATTCAATTTCTTCAATGGTTCAGAAAAGTCTTTCAGTATCAAGTAAGTCAGATCAAAGTAAACGTATAATATGCATGAACAGGTCCACTTTGTATAATATTAACAACATAATTTCTGTCAGAAAAATGAAATTAAGAATGTAAAAAAAATTAAAAAGTGATTAAAAGCAACAAGGCAGAAAGCAAAGCAAAGGATGTCTGTACATGGGGGGGAGGGGAGGGTTACTGTAACACACAAGGATTTTTGTCATCCCGCTCAGCCCTCTCTGTAGCCTATTGCCACAATAACATCTTGAACTGCAGATACTATTCTCTATTGATACCTAAGGGATGAAGCCTTTAGATGATACCCATTGCAAAATATTTTTATTTCTCATCCATTTAAGATGTCCATTTACACTCCCTTAAGAAATGGAAACTGCTTTTTTGTAGGCTCTTATCTCAGGTTTGGTTAAAGTCTGATCATAGCACTTACACCCTTTCCTCCTACTTATTTTCACCTGTACATATAACAGTAGAAGAAGCTACTGCAGCTAGTGCATGCCACTGTGCCAGGTTGTGGGATATATGATCTAAAAAAAACCTGCTAAAAAAAGTAGACGTGCCATGATTCATCACATAGGTAGTGAAAGACTGTTGAGTTTTTTTATTTTATTAAAAAAATATAGGTGCTTCCCCATGGATAAGATTTTATTATACAATGCATAGGAGTTTGCTGCTATCTGCAGGTAAAATACTCCATTACTGAGTAAAAAGCTGAAAAAGAAGGCAAGCATTTAGCTCCTGGTTTTAATTGCAACTTCATGCAATTCCATGTGAAAATCTGAGATCTAGGCAGGATGAATGAAAATACAGATCCCTCACATGGGTCTGAGAGGAATGTTTTCTCTCCAATATGATAACTTTAGGCACACCACTCAGGATGTTTTCCTGCCAAGATCTGCTGGTAACCATGGGCAGGGTCAAGCTTTCACACAGCCGTCCAAAGCAACACTGGCACCCTCAAGTTATTGCAGAAGCAAAGAATTCTTAGGATCTAAGAGTATTCTTCTGATGCTCAGTAGCCCTCAGATGTCCTCTGAGCTGTGACAAGCTGCCAAGTCTTGGGACACAGAGCTGGTTCCACAAATGCCAAAGTTTTCAGAGAGTCTGTACACTATATCAGGAGAGGCAGTTCAAAAGAGTTACAGACAAATTGTAATTTGTCCCTCTGACCACATGGCAGGCTTAGAAAGCCAGATGTCACACAGACTGTCCCTCACAATCCTCTCCTCCATGCTTCCACTACATGGCATGGTAGTGTTTCCTTTGTTTTCTTTTTTTAATTGTTATTTCCGTTTTATTTTTAGTCCTCAGTTTGTTCTACAAGCATGCAATGTATTGAAATGCATTCAACACTCTGAAGGACAATTGTTGCTGTATTTTCCTCACTTTAAAAGTTATAAGCAGACTAAAAATTCTACATGTACTTTACATAGCTCACTATGTGGGAATACCAACCCCAAAGTGTAAAATATGTTGCAAATAATTTCTGGATTTACAGGTATACTGCTATAGAACTTTAGCTGTTACAAACGTGTCCTAGGAATTTTAACTTAATTCCTTGGGAACACTACAGATGACATACTTTGTCTGTCTTGAGCCTGAAATGTATTGTTTGAGATTTGTTCCAAATACTGCAAGACAGCCTTGACTACTCTGTGGATAGAAATATGAACATGATAGAAGTCCTTAAACAACACTTAATCAAGATCATATTAGAGGAGTCATTACAGGAAATATTGACTACAGGAAATTACATGCCCCACATTATCTCATCAAAGCTTGAATAGTCATCTTGCAGTTTTGCACTGCAGTGCTCTCTAGCTTGCTATCAAATGTACATCTTAAAGGCTCTGATCAAAAATTAAAGACTCACTGGTGTTAAACTTTTCCTACCCACAATTTTTTTAACGTGGCCTCAATTTATGAAAAGCTGACAAAACTGGGGTTGTATTCAAAAAAGAGTTTCAATATGAACTGATTTCAGCTTGTGGGCAAGAGATGGGCACCAGAATCCCTTAGCATAAAGAGAATACATAACACAAGAGAAAGAAAAACACAACATATCCATCACCAAAATTTCTCCTTTTAACCTTTAAGTGTAGTCAAAACCTAATGACTTGCTAATTATCAAGAGTTTAATGATGCCTCTAAGCAGAGGTTGTACTACAGAGCACAGTGTCCATGAACCTCTAGGATCTGGGGTTACCTCGTGACTTCAGCCTGCAATGAATTCTCCTCTTCTTCAATTCTGCTTCTAAGAAAGCTTTCAACCCACCACCCCCCTCCCTATTGTTGCTACCAACAGTGGAGGAAACAATTTTGAACTCTGGCGTAGGCTGGTCTCCAGATGGCTGCCAGCTTTTTAAGCACTGAGTTGACTAACCTTGCTCAAAGCAGGTCTATAGAACACAGTGCTTCAAATATCAGTGTCTGCTGGGATTGCATCTATGTATGTGGAGCCCCACCGTTCCCATCACTAGCGTAGTTGAATGAGTGAATCAGGAGCACGAAGTATAAAATTGAAGAAAATGCATGAGACGTCTCCCTCTCTGATGTTGAATCAGCCCATTAAACAGCAGGGAGTAGCTGAGCGTAGATTTTCCTTGAGCTTGCTGACCACTAAAAGCAAATTAATAATACCCAGGCTGAGCCTGAGGCTGGGAAAGACCAAGAGGTTGACTTCCACATGGAGATTAAAAGGACTGTCCTTAACTCAGCTCAGGTAAAAGAAGTGGCTCAGGAAGGAGCAAAGTTAGTTCTCATTAAAGCCATTTTGCCAGAACAGAAATCATGGGCAATTACTATAATCCAGTTACTTGATTGTGATATATATAATGTTCTTACGGATTGACAACAATAAAATCATCAGCCAAACCATCCTGGAATGGATTCGCCCTCTTTCTGAGAGTAAAATTCATGGGGACAGTTTGATGCTGTCTCCCTGGAGTCTGTCAGTCTGACCTCAGCCACAAATAAAGCCTTTTCAAATGTAAGGAAATAGTTCTGGGATATGTAATATGTGATGTAAAGAGAAAAAGCACCATCTTCATTGCTAGCCACAGGAAAGCCTATTTTCTTTGGTTCTTGGCCCATATGAGAGTTAGTGCATGAAATATAAATTGCTGTTCAACATTTAAGCTTGGCAGAGCCAGTTAATACTGTCTTCTAAACATGGGCTTGGAGGTTATTTCAATTAAATCCTTTGTACAAAAGTAGTCGCTGCACACAGGATTTCTTGATATTTCTGAAAGGCTGTCCTTAGTGGGTAGTTTAAGTTCTGCAGTGCATTCATCTCTCTCTTTGATTATAGTAACCTCTTTTCTCCCTTTACTTGTCTGATATCTATGTCACCCTCCTCTAGGCCATCTGAGCACTGCTGCCAAAGAGATGGCCTGCACACTCTCTCACTACAGCTCACTGTTCTGATCAGCTCCCTTGGTCAGTTCCCAACGATCCATCTTGCTTCATATTTTTATTTCATTCTTCTAGGCTTATCTCTTCCGTCCTTGGCCAAAGTAACATATTCTGTTTCTGCTCTGAGAGCCTACAGAGTTTTTGAAGGATAACTGATTAATGTTCCAGCTAGGAGAGGGAAATTTTGTACACAAAGTGGAATAAAACAGGAGTTATTCAAGAGGCCATAGGACTGAAACTATTTTCTCCATAGTTCTGTAAGGCTCCTAAAGTCATGATGCTTCAACCAGCTCCTCAAGGCAACATGGAAAACAAGGACCTAATACTCTGCCAACACTAGAAAATCTTGAACTCAGAGTAAAGCATGCCTTATATTTAGCTTCCTCTAAAAGCTCATCACTTCTGCAAAGTCCACAGAAGTCATCCTCATCCTGATTTCCCTTACATTTACTATTTGGTTAGATTTCTACTGAGGAAAATAAATGATGTTTATGTCAGGATGCAACCCTAACTTTCAGCTCCTTGTTGTCCTGCTGACTTCCACTATAACCTTGGACACATTGCCTATCAGCCCGTGCTCCACGTCTCCAGTTTTGCTATAGGAATAACTGTGTTTCCCAGGCCCTCAGGACCAGTGTGAGGAGGAATACATTCTTGATGATGTGGTATTAAGGCTCTGAAAAGGCAGTAGGGAGCTACCAAAACCTGACCATGCAAATCCAATACCCATAGATAGAATACTTCACATAAATCATTGATAGTGTGTGAGGTATCACTGTGTAGGGAAGGTAATATCTTTGAGACACATCAGCTCTGTCCCATGCAACATGATTAATTTCTCTGCAATGCTTAGTTGGATATTGGAAAATCTGATCCCCTGTTCAGAGCCCTCAAATCAAGCCTAGATAGACAGATAGTCTGGGGAAAATTGTCTTATTTACAACCCAGAATATATGAAATTATAATCTGTGGTGCATCTGGCATGCATGGGACACTAAGTGCTGAAATTCATCAGTATGTGTTACCAAGCATCTCCTGGTGATATGGATCTAGATTTCTTGAAGGCACCTTCAGATGGTTCACTAGACAATTTTGAGTCTAAAGTTGGAATGATCAAACTTTGGCTATTCAGGTTGAGCTACATGGAGGTTTGTAGGTCTCAGATTTTAGTATTTATTTTTGACTGCTTGTCTCTTGACCTGCTTTTCATTGTAAGAGTATCTCAATTTCTTTGAAAATACAGATGATAGTTCTAGGAAGCTGTTTTTCCAGCACTGCCTTGATCTTCCTTTGCAAGAAGATGAACTCATCATCAAATTAGGGACTGCTGTACAGCCTTTTTGATGGTACTTCTGCAAACCTATTTTGCAGAGTTGTAAGTGAACATAAAAGTTTCAAGACAAAACAAATTCTTACTCTTTGTCTTGATTTTTCTTTTCTTACCTCACCAGTCTATTTCTCTCTTAAACCTCATGAGAACAAGTGTGACCACTGAAGATGTGCGCTTTGTGAGATATAGATATTGTGCCTTAAACAAAGATAATACTAATGAATTCACATTCAACCTTTTCAGTCCAGTGATAGAAAAAGATTTTCAGTCACTTTAGCCTGAGCTACATTTGCACTCAGGGTCACCTAAAGAAAAGGACAACACATTCATCTTTATCCTCCTTGAGTTGTGGAACCACTCAGATAATCTATAGTGAGTTGCAAAGTGAAATTAAATACCTTAAAATGCCATCTATCTGATCCCCAATTAAAACATAATCTTTTTAAAGCTGTCAATAGCTGCTGACCAGAATCAATAGGGAGAAGATTATGACTGGCACTTCTCCAGTGATCTTCAGGCAGACAGAAAATACAATGCTGCTGTCAGGTCAGCAGGAAAAGAGGAAAACTGGACCTCAAGCAGAACTACATCTCACACAAGTGGAATTTGAGAACCTATGCAATGATCCTGCTGGGAAGATTTTGGATTTACTGGGGGAAGGAGCAGGTTTGTTTTGGGGGGGGTTTTTAACTAAGAAGAGAAAGAATATGATACATGACAAGGTTTTAAAGAAGTAACACTGGAGTCTTAAAATTATGAATCTTTAGAAAAGTATTTGTAAAAGAAGTTTTACTTTGATCCTCTATATATGTACACTAAAGTTCCTGAGTCAGATTCAGCCAGTGTCTTAAGAATTTGAGGCATACTGCTTTTTATTTGCGTTTAAGGAATATAAGCTTACATTTATCTAAGTAGATCCTGAATATTCCTCATCACTGCTACAGGAGTTAAAGTTTTAACTATCTAAATCTAGTGTTTGACATCAGTGACGCGAATGATCCCTACTACAGCATGTAAGCCTAGGATAAGAGGCCTAAACTACTTCTTTTCCTCCTGACCTACATTAAGATTGCTTTTATTTCTAGGCCAGAATGAAAAGTTCAGCAGAAAAAAACTGTTTCCTGGTGTGCAGAGGGCTTAGTAGCCTTTCTATCCACAAGCTGTTGCTTTCCTCCAGCCTTCCACAGTACAGATTGTGGCACAAATGCTCCAACCTGCCTGTGAAGTTATATCAGTCAGAGCCATACACTTATTGTACTGACAAAAAAACCACCACAGCATTACCTCCTTCAGTGCAATCCATAACTGGTGTTAAGCTGTCCTACAGTCCTTACAACTACATGCTGAAGAGTGGCTCATCCACGTGAATTTTCCTTCTCCTGCCGCTAAAGCCATGAATAAGCTCTAGGTCGAGAAAGAAAGGCTACTACAATGTTCAAACTCACATAGACCTTTGGAATGGTGATCCCAAGCACTTGCCATGACACAGTGTCTGTGAAACACTAATTCTTTTCATCTCTATGCATCATTTCCCATCTGAAGAAAAGTGGGTGACAAATCTCCCATGTCTCTGCTGACCTGGGAAGAAGTACAAGAATAATTCATAATATGGACTTGATAAGCACCTAAAATCAACAAGAAGCAAAGCTGGGGTCTGAAACTGTTTAAGTGAGAAAACACATAAGGGATTGTCGCACAGACATAACATGCTGAAACAGCATTTTAGGTACTGTTTGCATTTAAGTGGGTTGAGGAACAACATATCTGGCTTTTCTCACTGTTATCCATCATTTAAATATAAGCTTTAAAATGGCTAATTTTATTATAGACCTTTGTATATTTTAAAAATAATTTGAGTGAGAAAATCCCTTTGCAAGTAAAACAGTCCATTCTAAATTTATTTTCTCAAAAAACCTAGAGCTGTTGTATTTTCCTGATCACAGGAAAGCTAATGCAGAAGAAGTCATGGCATATAAAAATACAACTGCAAACATGCCAGCAGAAAATTTCTGGAATCGGTTTGGCCCTGCTCTTTTTACAGGGGTGATCTGAAACCCTGCAGATTTGCATATTCTTCTGCAGGTTTCTTCAATACTGGTCACTTCTATAACTTATTGGATCAGATTATGACAGCATTGTTCTGTTCAGAGCACAACTTTCCTGTCTCATTAGAATAGCAGGGACAAGGCTGCCTCAAAATGACTGCACTGCATTGACATTTTGAAGCATCTCTACTAGTTCATTATCAGTACAGAAAATGCTGTTGAAATCACACAAAACTGCATCTGGACAATGTCAGTTTAAAAACTAACTCGTTCTACTCATAAATCACAAGCAAATAATCTAGTTATTGCAAAGTTAGTGTTGTCAGCACTCACCAAGCAAAAGATCTAACACCTATCACTACCAACTTCCCCCAAAACCTACAACAGAAGGAAAAAAAAGCTACTACATATTTTTCAATACTGTGTTTAATAATTTGTCTGTGTTTTTTACTTTGCATCCAAAAGGGTCCATACTCTGAGAATGAGGTCCCGTATTTGGAGGCAACAGCTTCCAAAATCTTTTGCCCTTGTAAGACTGGTACGTAATGAGAAATCACCACTGAAATCAAAATGGAGCTAGACCAAAGTGACTAGAAAGAGACTTTGCATGCAGAATGTTTCTTAAAAGAGGAAAAATAAATCATTCTCATTTCTACTGATCAAGGAAAACAATGAAAAGAAGCAAAACAATAGTATTCCAAAATGGTTCAAAATTTGTCTCATGACTTACAGAAAAGTGACATCCATATGAGTAGGGCACAAAAGATCCAAAACAGGCCTAGTTCCTGGTAAGTAGGATGGTCTACTGAAGAGAAAACTCATGCCCAGGAAAAGCAAGGAAGTTGCTTCCAGATTATTTTCAGAGCCTAATTTAGCCAGCCAGGTTTGAAAGCGTGGGCATGTGCCTAATGGAAACTCTTGTCCTGTGTTTGAACATGGGGTATCTCAGTGTGTGCTTCAAACAGTATTTTAAGGGTTCCTCAATGCATTATTAATTGCAAGAAACAACCACAAAGAAATCAAAGAAATGAAAGTAAAAAATAAGCCAGCTGCAAACACCTGCAACCTCTCGTTTTCCTTAATCATTTAATTCCATACACCTATATTGAAATTTCACACTATGCCTTAGCAGGGCATTGTCACAGCAAAACACTAGAATGCTGATATTGTGCTAGGTCAAGAGTTAAGTAAGTTCATTCCACCCCTGTTATTTTGTGTTTTAAAGCAGTCCTTAGTCTAGGCAGACTCTCTCTGTTATTATTACTTCTTGAATGATAAGAGCTGGGATTGACCTTCAAAAGAGATTTAAATGGCCTTATCCGAAAAACAGTCTGTGAACATCTATAAACTAATGTGCTGCCTTTACACTTCCTTTCTCAGAGAGGAGGTGTAAAGGCAGCACATCAAAGTCAGCAAGGAACTTACAATAATGGATTTCAAAGTCAAAAATCTAATGCAAATCTAAGTATTTGCTTATAGACTCTTTGAAGTCTTGACAGATTAAGTTTAGAAGTATTTTCTTAGATGGTATCTACATAATCTAATAGAGATGATTTCAGGAACTGAGTAGATGTTTCCAGGAGATGTTTCGATTATAGAACACCATTTTTTAACGTTAATAAAGAATACATTTTTGTTTAATTTCATTTAAGTTTATAGCACAATACTGAGGGGTTATAAATGATATTCTGCATCTGTGGAAAGGTTTTTATTTTAGGAAGAGAAACTGACAGATGCACAGGATAAAGGAGTTCCATCTCTGCTACGCTTATATAATATAATTGACTTTGTTAAAGGACATTTAGGTGTTGTTTGATTTACATCCTATGTCAGCTTAATACATCAACCACGTAAGGTTGCACTAGTTTAAATATTTCATTTTAAAAGGTGCAGTAAGCTCATAACTTCACCAACATCCACTCTTCCCTGACTAAAATGGATTCTCCACTTTAATCTATTGCACTAGAATTAAATGAAGACTTCACCCTTTCCCTTGACAGAGGAACTGAGGCTGTCATTACTTATTACCATAAAAGCTGAAGGAGGTGCTAGAAAAAGTAATTATATGGTATTTTTCCTTTTAAAAAACAAAATGTGTAAAATAAGACTTGAAACATAAGAAGAAATTTTAAAAAAAAAGTAATGCTTGTATTGCTTATTGAAACCATTCTTTATTGTTACTTCTGATATCAGAATTTTTCTTTTAAGTAAAAAAATTAAAAAAGAAGAAAGTGATTGGGTTTTTTTCCAGGTTCAGTTTGATTTCTGTTTATTTGTTGACATATTATCAGAACAATATTTTTCAAATTAGATAAACTTACAGCTGCTGGAATTATTTAAAGTGTGTTTTTAGACCTAGCCCATACCAAAGACGTTTTCCTGGTCTTAATATGCCAGAAAAAAAAGCTCCTAGTGCATGCACAGTTCAATATCCTGACAGAAGTGATTTTTTTTCTGGTATATTTTTATTTTGTGAGCGATTTTGCTAGAAATATTAAAAATAAATAAATAAAAATCTCAGCCAGCCTAACTTTACAAGAAATTATTTGCATAAGCTGAACTTGTTTATATGTTTTCTCTCTAAGATTTTAAAGGATTTCTACCACCCACCACACCCCAAAACACATGAGGATATCTACTATAAATTAGAAATCAGTCCTAAGCAATACTGGGCATTTTAAAACAAATGTTGCAGCCTTAAGCCTCAAATATGTTTAGAAAGAACCTATATGTCACCCCACCTTTCTGAACATGGGCAAATTGAGGGTCTGAGGCTGTATGTGGTGCATAAAATAATATAGAGACTCCACAGAAAAGACGAAGAATATCTGGAGATCCCACTTTGTCTCTTGGTAGAATTTTCTTCAGTCTACAGATGGGTAAAACTACACAAGACACAGGACTCTACAAATTCATCTGCTCAGTCTCTTGAATGCAAGCTATCAGACAACACAGTGATGCTGCCTTTCTCTGAGCTTTACATGGAATTTTTCTTACATACTCAGGAAAAATAAGGCAGGGAAATGGGATTGCATGTCACACAATTATAAAGTTACTTAAAAGTAACTTTAAAAGTTAAAGCAAGGGTTTGAAAGTGTAAAGTGCCAAATATTATCAGACATGGTCTTGAACAGAAATATCTGCTATAAACTACATATACCCATGGAGCTTGACTGCTTCCTATAACAAAACATACAGAGCAAGACTATAAAACTGACGAGATTTTAAAATCTGATTTTTTTTTTCAGACAGGTCATTATCCAGGCTAAGGGATTAAACTGTCTAAACAAGCAGACAAGTGACTTTGTCTCCCTAAACTGCAAAATTATCTTGACTAAACTCCAACCACAAGGAGAGAATATACTTTGTTCATTATGCTGCCTCCTACTTTGAGAGCAGAAAATTCCAAACCAGAATATATACAAATATACTTTCCCTCTCTCTTCTCTAGTAGATGTTTATAAGACAGCAATAGATCAAAACAGAGATTTTCACCTTTCACTGTCTGGAGGACCTGAATAAACTATTTCACATCTCCCTTCTCTAATTTTCTGTCTTTCAAATAGAAATGATAACACCAGATTCTGCAACTCTGCGACTCACAGATGTTTGTCAATGTAAGTTGGCATTATTTCATTTTCTTTCTTGGTACCTTGGTTCTTTTTTCCACTGGCACTGATTTCCAGGTGTTTGACGACTTCTGCATCAGATTACATGAATGCCAAACTACACAGAGTGCACTAGCGAGGCCGTGCTCCCTTCCCAGGAGCTCACAGGTATGCAAAGGTTCACAGCCACCCCCATCTCTCCCTGGGGATCAAGGGAAACTGCAGGGTTAGGCCAGTGCCCTGAGTGGAGTCACATTCACCCTTACTGTGGGGCTGAGGGATTTAAAACACCACGTCATGTTTGGAACCGTTGCCCTAGAGTGCTTGTTTTTCTTTAATGAATTCATCCTTTTGAGCTTTCTTCTTCACGCTTGTGTTTGTTTTACTTCTGAGGTGTGATCAAAGTAAGTCCTGGCCGTGTAATCATTTAACGTATTTTGGCTGCAGTTTCAGCCTTCTTTGAAATTTATCCCTTTTCTCTTGCCTGTGACAGCCAAACTTTACCTCCAGGTAGTAAGGGAGGCTTACAAACTCTTTTATATCTCACATCTGCTTTCAGCCCATTAATCACCCAGATTTTAGACAGCTTCTTCCTTCTCCTGTAGAGTGTGACTTTGTCTAGACTAGGAATTAAAGAGTGAATTTTAACGTGGTCCAGCTAACATGTTTAAATGTGGCCCAGGCTGTATATCCTTTAACTGATGTTCAGCCAGGCAAGTTAAACATTTAGGAAGAAATAATGCTTCAACATGACAAGTTTAACACCTGCCAAAATATGATCTCCCTTGTTTAAATTACAGGTAAAATCTTGGCCCTTACAAGTCAACATAAGTTTACTATTTATTTCAAATTACCTAGAATTTCCCACATAACTTCAAGAATACATTAATCAGAATGACTTGAGTAAGAGCAACGACTTATGACAGCTCTGATACAGGAGCTGAGAGTTACGCTGTGATTCCATATCTTTAGGGACCCAACTCCTTTGCCATTGTGGCCCAGCTTCACAGTGATACTGAACCACAACCTCTCTCTGTGGAAGTTCAATTTAACCAGCCTGTCAAGTATAATTTTACAAACAGCATCCAATTTGCCTTTTCAGAGGGTCTACCAGTTTTACTGTCCTTACACTACTGGCTGCCAATTTCCTCCTTTCTCCAAAGAATTCCATTCAGCTGGGATAGAAATCTTCTCCATCATGAGTAGTCCTGCTGTTAGAGGTTTCTCCACAGCCTCCAGTGTCCATTTCCATGTCCCAGCCTGACACCCAACTGTCATGAGTACTGAAACAGTGATTTGTAATGCTGTGCTCTCACTTGGGATGCTGAAACCTCTAGCAGAAGAAAGCTGATTTGGGGCAAGGGGGGGAGGTTCTTTGTGTTTTTCAAATCAATTAGTCCTTGGGCACACAAAGCAAAAGTAACACTGTTCATTTATTCACCAGAGGTTTGACAGAGAGACAGAAAAATTTACCAGTAAATGAGGGACCATGGAAGTAGGAAGAAAACTGTGACAGATGAGATGGGCAGGTTTTTGTATATGGCAGCTTTTTCACCAGGAGCACACAAAGCCCTTGAATCAGATTCACATGTAGACAGGGACAGTGAATTAGTATGGGGATGTTCCTGGAGCCTGAACTTCTAAAAGTGAGTTACAGATGATGGAGAACTGCCTCCTGCCAGCCTTCACCTCATAACAGAGAAAAGGCCCGCATTGCCTCTATTCTCTGATTTTGGAAGAAAGCATTTTGTTTTAAAGTATCCATTTGATTAATAAGCTTTGTATAAATGATTAATAAGCCATCAAAGTCTTTAATATCATTTTAACTTGGGTTTTGTTTACTCTCTATTTGCCTTCTAAAAAATGTTTATGCAACATTATGAGGCAATGCATATTTATCAAAGACTGCAGGTTAATGGAGGATGATCAGGAAAGCAGAAAGAAAACATGATTTGCCTATTAAGTTGAATTAGGAGAAGTTGGAGGCAAAATGCATGGTAACTGTTACTCAGTGTCTGCCAAAACTTAAATCATCATCTTATATCAATGCAATGCCTCTCCTCCCACAGTACATTGCAAGATATGATAGAATCATTTCACATTACCTTCAAAACTCATCTACCTCTTCAGAAGTATATTGTTTCTATGCAGCAGTCTCACACAATATTTTTGGCTATTAAAATGAATTCAAACACAGAGTGAAACATCAGACTGAACAATGTAAGGCACAGTACTGCTAGTCAGCTGGAACATTGTATACCAGTATTATTTTTTTTTAAATTACGTTGTTTGTAATGCCCCACAAATGGTCAAGCTACGAACAGAGGGGACATAACAAAAGTCAGTACAGAAAAGCCTCTTGCAAGTTCACAAATGCACTTCCCTGTCTGGCACTTTACAATTTCCACTTTGTCTCACAGGTCCTGAGGCAGAGCTAGGTACAGATACACCAGCAGCAACCAGGAATAGGTCATATGCATGGTATTCCTTGCCAGGTGGGGGCTGCAGTCTCTCTTTTTGGCTGTTTTTCTTTTTTTTTTATTTAGCACATATAATGAATTTCACAGAAGGTAATATCTGCTCTTAGATAACAGGTCTGCACTGAAAAAAGTAACAATAAAACTATGTTAATGTGACCTTGAAGCTACAAAGCTTTAGACTGAGGCATACCAGACTCACAAGCAGTGTCCATCATTTTGTAAATTCACCTTGATGATAAGTTGATGAATTTATAGTCTTTCCATATAATACTGATCCACTACATCAACACAGACAGCATGCATACTTTCTGATTACCTCTCATTGCTGTTAAGATACATCTCAGAAGGAACTTTCCTACAGTTTACATATGCCTGTCAAATCATCATGGTCTAACAGCTCCAGGAATCCAAAGATCAATCTCCAAGATTGTGCTAAAACTCCCTAGTGACTTGACCCTGAACTTTGGCACAAGCCTGCCCTTTCCTGCTCTGTTCCTTCTCACCCACCCAGAACACATGCATCAAATTAACAAGGAATGGAACATTTCATTAGTTTCGTTCACTTCTGTGGCTTAGCAAATTTTATGTATGTTGCTGGACTGGGAGGATCAAGTTTTACCATATTCTGCAGTCTCAGTCTATATGGAAGCATAATTGTTCTATTCATTCTCATGGAAGTAAGACTGATGTACCATAAGCACTCAGAAGATTTCAAGGGAGTATTTGTTTATAGGACAAATGAGTCCCTAAAGTTTTGCCCTTAAAGCATACAGCCTTTGGGCATATTTCAGCATCGTGATTGGTGGTCACAACAGGAACTTTCAGTTAGTGTGCTCCCATATGAAGTGCAGAAGCCAGTTTGAGATCAAAGGAAACAGGTACAGTTCATGAAAAGAAAGTTTGACATGCTCAGTACACAATTCACCTTCACATTAATACAAGTAGAAAGCAAGCATTTTGTGTGTTAGGTTGTGTTCTGGAACTTAACAGGGCAATTGCAACAAAGGCAATGGACTTTATTGTAGACAAAAAAAACCTGATAGGAGTCATGAACTCAGCTACAGACCTTTGTTTACAGACTGAAAATGAAGACTGCAGACAGAGATGAGAGATTTCAATGTCAACTGGAATTGTTTTGGATTTATTAGGGAGTAAAACAACTCAGAAAACCATTCCACTGAACTTATTTGTGAAACAAGTTTGAGGAAAACAGAAGAGGATAACAAAATATATTCAGACTGAATCAAAGTCTTTCTCTTGTAGGACAAAGATCAATGTATCGTCAAATCAATCTATTTTTTTCTTACAAAAAATGTATTATGTTTGGTTAAAATTGTATAATTTTATTCTCTCCTCATTTCCACTGACTGTGCTCAGAAATCTTTTTTCCAGCAATACAATAGCCAAAAGCTCAAGCACTTTAAGAAACCACACAACTGGAACACACTAACAACAGAAATACACCTTTTTTGGGGGTTTGACCTACCTTAAGTTTTAAATCAAACTAAAGCAATCAAATTTTTAAAGTCTGATCAGCTGAGAAATAAGGATATTAAATATGATTAAATGTGATTGCATTTGAGTGTAAGGACTGTTCTTCCATTACTGCTTTGATTAAAAAAAGCAATCTGAGCTGTGAGGTAGAAAAGTTAAATGCAGCAAGAGAAAAAGAAAAGGGCTTGAAGTTTCTTTCCTTTCTTTGTCAAAATACATTATTTCTTGTGTGAGAAAATAGTATGATTTTAAGTATGTGCTTTTGCAAAATCAAAAGCACATTGGCAAAATTTCTGTAACATAATATTCCTTCATGCTTTTTAATTATAGAAAATACGAAGATGAAAAAAAGGAAGAATAAAAAGTTGTTCTTATGGGACTTCTGAGAACAAGAATAGGAGACACATTTTGAAATGAAAAGTGGACTGGAAACCTTAGTTCTTAAGCTGGAATTTAATTGGTGCAATATTGGAGTTTAAAGAGTAATAAAGTTTATGTCCTCAGGTTATGAGAAGAAAATTACCCATAACAATTTTTTGGATTATAATATCTTAGCTGCTTCACCAGTCTATCTTCTTCTGATATTATCATCATTACTTCTCTGATAATTTTCTGTGTTTCATACTTTTACCTCCAAGCACTTGGATGGTGCTGAGAACCCCAGTGAACTTTTCAGATATGAGGTGGAGATCAGCCACTGATCAAAATTAACTTGAACTGCAGACTCTTCAGAGCTGTTTTCAGAAAGGCAAAATGTGTCACTCCTCAGAGATGAGATAAATAGAAAAACCAGCACAGCTCACTCACTCTCACCCCTTAATTGAAAAGTTGGCTGCTGATCAGGAGCTGGCAGTGACCAGCTCAAGCCATCAGGATGCCAATATATGTTTTGACCTTATTTCTCCACCTCACAACAGATCAATCACAAATTAATGTTATATTAGAGAAAGCAAGGACTTTTATTGAAGAGAGAAATCTATAAAAAAATCATCCAATGAAATAGTGAAAAACAAGCTAGAAGAAAACTAACCTAGACTGGCAGTGGAACTGTGTTTACTCAGTACAAGTAAGATAATCTCGAGTCTTAATTGCATCTAAACACAGTGACACAAAAAATCTTTGAAACATGGCAACTAGTATATGAAAGGTTCATTTTCTTGATTTTGGGGTTTTTTTTGTTTTTTGGTTTTTTTATGCAGCAGAAGTTGCAATCAGTTTTCTGACTGAAATGTCTATTCTAGTTTGCCACGAAGTATTATCTACACAGAAACACTTTATATTGTCATTGTTCCAAACCATTGAATGCAAGAAAAAAATTCTCAAAAGGATTCTGGTTTTATAATAAAATGGCACATTAGGATGAGTCTGAGTAGGACTTCTTTTTTTCAACCTGTTTGAACAGGTAAAACTGTGGGAACTATACAACTGAAACATTAGCCTCTGCATATCTCATTCCTTGCTCCTCTCTCATTTTAAAAGTGTTAAATGCAAACACTGAACACAGTAGTGTAACATCACAAAGTGACTCCTGGATGTGGACCTCATGTGAGTGTACATGCCTGAATTCTCACTGTTGGTGTATCAATCCTTCCCAATGCACATGGAGTGTCTGTCTGCACCTGTATGAGGGAACCAACCCTTAAAAGGGGGTTGACACCAAGAAAATATATTGGTGTGGTCCAAGGACTAATTTTCAGGAGCAAGTACCTCAAAAGTGCTTATGCAGTTAAGAATTAGATTTACATACCTGAAAAGCTTCAGGGCCAGACTTCCAAGCTAAACATTTGTGGATCAGGTAAAGCACTCATAGGACAAGTGAGTCTCTCCAAGCTTGACTGTTGTGTTTTACCTCGGTAAGAAATACAAGGACGCTAAAGGTAACCGCTCTCTACTCATTCACACACACGTGCACGTACTTGCAGTTCCTACCCTAAACTGAAGAGATACCTAGGCAGAGAAGACAGACAAAAAGAGACATACAAAACTGTATTTCACAGGCTGCCATACTGAGGACACCACCTGATAAGCTCTGGTGATTTATGGCAAGTATCAAAGAGGTTATTTTTCCCACCTGCCTACCATCCTTACCATGCAAAATCTCTGTTCTTTAGCTATTGCCTCTGTTTTAAGGACACTCACAGACTGGGAACTATGGTACTTTCAAAATAGGTACACTTACCCTTCAGCTTTCTCCTCTATGACATTGGGGTCTTCAGTCCCCTCAACAAGTACCACCAGAGCTCATGAGTCATAGCATCAAGACACAGAAAGAATTTGCTGAAGAAACACCTTCTGAGCTGATCAGTGCAGAAGTAGAGCAAGACAATATCTAGCAGAACTGAAAATACAGGATTAGTTTTCTAAGTCCAGAACCCATTATAAATGCACATTTTCCTTTACATGAATGAGAAGAATGACGTATAATGACACCTCCAGAGATACAGATATGAAAGAGGCATGAAATTTATACAAGTTTCATTCTTAGAATTAAGACTAAATCTTTCCAAAATGAAGGAGGGAAAAAAAACCCCCAAAAATCAACCAGCCCCCAAGAAAAAAAAAAAGAAACAACATAGAAACAAGGCACTCCAGGACACTGAGACAGATGGAGCATGCCAGCATTTGCTTCAGCAAGAAAAAAAAGAAGAGTTTATAATGGAGGCGCTGAAACAAGTTTAATTATAGAAACATGAATGGCATCCCTATAATAAAGTAAACCAACAAGTCAAATGAACGTCCTTGCCCTTTATTGCAGAGCTGTGTGCATTTCTTCTCTGATATGGAAGCTATGGAAGCTTGCCTCCCTATTACTGGTTCTTCTTACACTATCCTGGGATTTAGAAAAAATGCAAAGCTCAGAGGCACAACACTCTTGTAAAACTGAAGAGCATTTATTTCTCATTCTTAATCCTTGGTTTGCCAGGACAGCCTCACAAGATAAACAGTCTTGTTTTCATAAGAGCTTTGGTACAGCAGGAATTATATTCATTCTAAATTTCAGTGCCATCATGCTAACATTTCACATGAAGCAGAAAGTGCTTCCTCACATATCAGTACAAAAATGTGAAAGACACCTGGCTTAATGCTACTTTAAGAGATCAGAATTCATCTTTCAGCATGTGTATCTCTCTCAGTAGTATAACAGAGTAAAATTACATTATTGTTCTGTGCCCCGGGAAATAAAAAAGACATCTCTTTTTTAGCATATAGAGTAAATTCTGATTTAATCTTATGATTTAGCTAGAGCATGATGCAAAATCTCCTGAAATCAATGGGATCCTCTGCATTGATTTCAAAGGGCTTTCAAACCTGCACTGTGGTAGGAAGACATTTGTGAATTGTTTGCTCTTAATTTGAGTTTGTTATCAAACACTAAATCACTTAAGAATCTTACAGATTTTATAAACTTCTACTTGGTTGCGATGGAATTTACGTTTTTGTAAATCTCTCCATAATTTATTCAATATACTGGATAGATGTGACCCTAGCCAGAAGAGTATGTATGCTAGTCTTTATAACTCAAACTAAACCTCCTTTTACTCTATTACCTGTTTTACCACTTCTTTAATATAACAAAAATATTTCTATTTCAGGTAAAACATTTGAGAAATACCTCTTCCAAATAACAGGCCAAGCTTTCAAACAGCACGTCCATCAGGAAGCACGGTCACTAAACATTCATTTGTGCAGTAACTGGAAAGTGCCACTTAGGATCAGAGCTCCTTAGGTTCTCTAAGAGCAAAAAGTCTTCAGTTCAGATGCTCACAGCCTCAGAAAATGGTGACTCACAACTAATCAAAGCAAGGCAGAGGTTTTGGGCCAAAATGAGAGGAGTTGGCTAGTGGCAAACAGAAAGACAAGTTGCTCCAGAGGAGTCCAAGGAGCCCCCAGAATAGCCCTGGCTCCTAGAACAGCCCTGGTTCCATGAAGTGGCAGCACCCCTATGCCAATAATGTTTCTGAGGGGACAGATGTGGTTCCTATCTCATTTCTGGTAACATCCTGCCTAAAGCTTTGCCCTTTAGTTCACCTTGAACATTCCTCCATGGGCCAAAAATAATATGACCCTTAGCAGAACTATTTCTTCCTGATTAAGGCTGTAACACAAATGGACCAAAGCCAGGAAATTTAAAATTAAGCTGACACTTTGTCCTTTAATTCTAGCTGTCAAAGAGAAGAAGAAGAAAAAAGAAAATCAGCTTCACAGAACAAGTTCTCCAGCCTTAAGTTTTAATGAAGTTTTGGTATCTTGTTTTTTTATGGGTTGTGTCCCAAGCCTATCATTATTCAGTGGGTTGATTTTTTTTTAATATTTTTTTTTTTGCATTTAACTTCTTCACTTTATAAAGTGAAAAAGAAGAGAGGAAGAAGTCTTTAATGGAAAGTTCTCCAATGCATATTAATTATCTAAGAGACCAGAATGACTGCTTTGGTTAAATACATATTTATAAATCTTTTTTAATGTATAATATTTACTAATAGACTAGAACCGATCTAAAAACATCCCTTTCTGTCTGAGAAGGTAAATATGTCTTTGCAAATTTTAATTAAGTGACATTATTTGAGAAAGAGAAACTCTTCTGATAGAAGTCCTCAGTGTGTAGTTCTCATTTCCCTGTTCAAAAACTCACCCAGAGACATTGGGAATTGATCCCTTTAGGTAAAATGTACACTGCTCAAGAGTCACAAAAAATGTTGTACAAAGGGCATCCCTACTTCACAAATATTTAGGAGAGAATCTCTTTTTCTCATCTGCCTCAAAAAATCTGTGCCTTTAGGTTTATGACTTTCATTCAGCACTGCAACTCCTACTAGTTTCAGTTCTTAGACCAGCTGGCAACTTATATATACTTTATACTCCTCAGGTTCTGCTCTGAATAGTGCCTGACCAGGACAGAAAAAAAAGTCTGACTCCAGTCAGTTGTCTTGTGAGTGGAGAATGTTTGCAATCCACAACTCAAATTGACCATTTGGTTTATGTCATTCCTTCATCTTGTAATCTTCCAGTTTCCTGGGTTTCAAACTTTGCATTCAAAACTTGTGGATTTGCTGGTGACATTCAAAAGTATAGGCGTTGCATCTCACTGCTTGTTTTGTTTAATCCATGTGCCTTCCATGAAAACATATAAAACTGGGGGGCCAAAACCATGGCATCAAGCATTAAAAAAATAATAATAATCCTTTTAGTCTAAAGAAAGAGTTTTGAATTTTCACTCAAAAGTTTGCTAGTGAGTCAAATTCTACATAAACCTCTTCTGGATTTATTTCCATATTCAAACCGCAAACTACTAGAGGCTTTTGCATAACTTCAGATTTTGTTGTGAAGATCTTATGCAGCTCTAATCTGCACATGAAACTCAGACTGACGTCAATGGCTGGTTTATGCAGGGATCAAGGGCACAATATGCAGTCAAGATCTCCTCTGCAGATAACCCAAAAGCAGAGCTTTGACCTTATAGCTCAGAAAGCTAGATGCCAGTTGAGATACTGCTGGTCTAAAAATATTCACATTCAAACCTCAAACAAATGTTTGAAACATAGAATAAACCAAAAGTTCTTGCTTGGAGTTTATATCCATTTTATTTCTTTGTGCTATCATGAAATTTCATATTTTATTATGGAAATCTGTTTAAGAGACAATGTTTGTGAATTTAAAACAGACTCTCAACCTGCTTTCCATCTTCACGCTAGTGATTTCAGCCCGCAAATAACTGTGGCTACACATTCCATGTCTGCAGTTTTGGGAACAAGTGGGATACCTTTGTCTATGACTGCTCTGAAGCAACAGCAGCATACCCAAAACAGCAGGCTCCAAAAGGCATTCTGAGGCATAACTTCACTTTGCAGTGTCCACTTCCAGAAAAGGTGATTCTCAGGTTTAAGGCCTGAACACTGGAGAGATGGTGAAGCTATTTTAGACTAATATGCTTTGTTCAATCTCATTCTCTTTTGCTGGAAACTGAGATAATACTTGCATGCACTTCTAAAGTCGTGCTGTTGAAATACTGCATTCTGCCTGACAGAACACGCAGCCCATTTCCCAGAAATACAGTGTCTTCTCTGCCCTTAGAAAATAGGGACCAACTGATGAGTTAATTTTAAACTGTCAGCCCCAGCCAAAATCCAAGATTCAATCGCACTTTTCCTTCGGTGAAGGCAGGAATGACGTCCAGGCTTAGTGATTGCTCACAGATAGTCTCTACAATAAACTGAAAGTTACAAAGGAGAGGGGATCAAGGTGGGCACGGACTGGGAAAAACTGTTATCTGAAAATGAACTTCACTGCAGGTTCTCTCTCAAACTAACTGGGCCCTGATGATGTACAACGCAGAACTGCTTCAGGGAACCAAACACTTTCGGAGATAAATTTGTTAACACTTTCATTTTAGGGAAAATATAATTGGGAATAAGGGAACAGTCCAAACAGATTTAAAATAATCAGTGTCCTGTGCTTTTAAAAAAAGAACAAAAAACCTGCTGTGAATTTGCATTAATTATGAATTAGGCCTTCTTGTGAAGGATTTTCATTACAACCTGGTCACTGTGATGTCAGATTAAACTATACAGCATGATGGCTTGAGTACAACCCATTGCAACCTTCCTATTGTTGTTAGAAATATTCTTCCTGAGTCAAAATCACATTTATGAAAAGCCAAAAGGCTTTTTAGTGAGAGAGAAAGAAGTTCTCTGCTTCAAAAAAGAAAAAAAGTATGTGAAATTTAATATTATTAACATTAGTTTCCATTTAATATTTTGCACTGTAATGGTTTCTTGACCAAAATAATTACATGTGGCAATGTTAACCAAAGGCTTAATATCTATTTTACAAACTTACATGCAAATTAGAATCTGATCAGCCTTACTGGCATCTTGAGTGTGATATGCATTAAAATATTTTTTGCCTTAATGCAAAAAAACATTTAAAACATTTGCTTTAATGCAAATGACTGCATAGGCTATGGAAGGTTATTTAGAACTGACCACATGTATTGCAATGTCTGTATACAAAGAGCAGAATTAAGGTTGTTTAAGAAGGTTGAATAATGTTTATTGGATTTTTTCAGTTGGTAGGGTGGGTTTCTGGGGTGTTTTTTGTTGCAGTGTGCATTTTGTTATTTTCCTTACCTTTATTGTTACTTTTGAGATGGTTTAGCCCACCTCCCCCCCTTTCCCCTCAGGTGGTGGGTCCCAAGCCCAAACTCCCCCCCCCGATCTCCCTTTTAAAGCTATTCCCCTCCCTCACCCCTCTATCCATCACCTGGGTCCCTCCCTTTATTCCAGTACCTTCCCTGTCCATCATTCCTACCCCTCCTTTAGCCTATGTCAGTCCCCATGAAACCCTTCCCCTCCTTCCAGAGACTTCTGTATGCTGCGACATCTCATTGGCCCTCCCTAGTGTCATTTTCTGTTATTTACCCTCATTGGTTGTATGTAAATGTATTCCCTCCCTAAACTCCTCCCGGTGTTATCCCTGATTGGTTGTATCCTCCCTCTGCCCCTGGTATCCACCCCCCTTTATAAGGGTCTGTAACAAAGAATTCGAGGTCCGGTCTGGCCAAGCGATGTTCGGGGAATAAAGAACTCTCTGGACTTATTGGTCTGTCTGGCCCCTCCTTCACCTCTTTGCCTCGAAGCTCGTCTCGGGAAGACAACTGATGGCCCAGTATAAGGAGCAGGGCTCGCTCTGCCTCTTAGCCGCTACCCAGCTGCTGACTCAGAAGTGCTGGGGCGGCCACATCCTCTCGCGTCACCCGTGCAGAGCTAGCCGGGGACTGGACGGAGAGCACGGGTCCACCGACAGTTTTTTTTATTCTCAGGTGTTAAACAGTAACATTTCCCTAATTATTTTTATCATAGTTACAAACTTCTTATAAGCATTTTACTGGAATTTTTAAAATAGAAGACTTCAATGTATTAAAATATTGTCACAGGATGATGGTCTCCCACTGACTGATAAATTCTTATAGAATAGAATCATGGAATGGTCAGGAAGGGATTTTAAAGATCATCTAGATCCACCCCCACTGCTGTGGCCAGGGAACCTTCCACTGGACCAGGTTACCCAGAGCCCCATCCAGCCTGGCCGTGAACACTTGCAGGGATGAGGAGTTCACAACCTCTATGGGCAATCTGTTCCAACTGCCTCGCCCCCCTCACAGTAAAGAATTTCTTCCTAATATTGAATCTAAACCTACCCTCCTTTACATTAAGGCCATTTCCCCTTGTCCCATTTTCACTACATGCCCTTGTAAAAAGGGTCTCTCCAGCCCTCTTGAAGCCCCCTTTAGGTACTGGAAGGTGCTGTAAGGTCTCATCAGAGCCTTCTCCTTTCCAGGTTGAACAGCCCCAACTCTCAGCCCGTTTCCACAGCAGAGCTGCGCCAGCCCTCTGATCAGCTCAGTGGCTCTTCTCTGGACTGATTCCAACAGGTTCACATTTTCCTTGTGTTGAGAGCCCCAGACCTGGATACAGCATTCCAGGTGGGGTAAGAGGGATGCAGATAACAAAATGAAGGCGGTCTGTTGGATTCATTGGAGTGGTGTTTCTCTCCGTAGATCCTACTTCATACCAATCAGTCTTGGCCTGATCACTTTGCTTACTTGCTTTGCAGAGAATAAGCCCAAGACTCAGCTCAGTAAGCCACTTTCCCTAACCACTTTTTCAGGTCAGAAAATCATTCATTTCACAGCAAACTTATTCTGCCCTCTCTCCCTCCCTCAACACATACACAAGCACAGAGCATGTCTCTCCTTGAGTGCACTTTTTACAAGCTTAGCAAAAAGCCCTACACAAACTGTCCAAAGCATGCAATTTCTAAAGGGTCATAATTCAGTCAACTGAAAACTGACTTTTTCACCTGCAGAAGTGCACCTCACCAGTTACAGCTTTTTTCTGTAGCTTTTCACCACAACCCTTGCTTAGAAGGCTATTCATAAAGAAAAGAGTCACAAGGATTTTGTATGAATACACAGAAAGCTTTTTCTCTCCCCACTTCTCTCAAAGAAACTCAAATTTCACCTCTGCTCCTAACCAACATTTTTCTTTTAAACCATTTCAGTACAGGAAAAATTTGGCCCAAGTGGTGCCATTTCCAGAAACCTGTGTATGACTGAAAAGGAGCAGGGACTAAGCACAGAATATCAGCATTGGTATTTTGTTAGCTGTGACTTGACCTGACTTGACAGATTTATATTTTAATGTGGATTTCCTCCCACCACGGAGATTGTTATGCCCCATAAATCCAATATTCACAGAACTCCAGTACTAGGTAGTACTGAGGGACATAAAATATTAGTGACAAACAGTTTGCCTGGGGTATCAAAAAGAGAAACTGAAGTCTCTAGCTTTGGAAAGGATCCAGCCATCCTCTCCATACAAGGAAACAACTGTCTCTCCCAGCCACAAATTCCCAGCAGCATCTGAGGCTAAAAAGCACATTTAAAATTGACAGGGTTACGAAATCTGGAAGCCACAGGTAGGGGTTGTTATCCACGCTTCTGTGGTTAGCAAGCTATTACACCCCTGCAATAGCTTAAGACTGCCAGAATTGAATGCACTTGGGTTCTCCACTTCCTTGAAGATTCAAGCTTCAGTCTCCTTCTCAAGAGCAAGGTATAAAGAGATTACTAGCAACAGCATCTCATACCTTCTCCTATCCAACCTTGTAAATCTGAGGCTGCCCTTGGTTTAAAAGCACTGATGTTAAAATACCAACAGTGCTTCTCTCCTTGATTCTTTCCCACTCTTCGCTTTTCTTTGCAGATTTCAAGGTGATGACAAAAGAGAGAACAGTCTTAGCATTTGTTAATACCCACTTGACCCACAAAAGAAATTCACTAGCATTCGCAGCTTCTAATTTAAAAACCATTAGACCGTTCCGCTTGGCGGACCAGATCTAAATATTCTTAAAGGGGTGGTTTAATTTAATCATTACCTTAACAAGCCCCCTTTTAAAATGATGATCCGCCAAATTCAGGGGATTTGTTTTGGAATCTGATCCAATAACTGGCTTTGTACAAAGAGAAGCATAGCCGCATCTGATTTGGTTCAGAACGGGGTGATAATCATGAAAATTACTTTGCATATTTAATCACTGTGAAAACATGAGTACAAACTACTTTCTAGAGATTACCTTAAAAAAAAAAAAAAGCTTCAGGCTTTCCAGCAAGCATGCCAAGTACTTTGATTTACAGAGAATTATTTGGATTTTATAGAAAGCTCAGTGTTTCAAAGACTTCAAGCTAGTCAGCCACTGGCAAAGAAAAATTACTTAATAGTAGAAGGAAAACTTTTTATTGGAAAAAATTATGTTAACACAAACTGTGGAGGTTTATGTTTGTGGGATTTTTTTAAAGTTTGTGTCACTCAAAAACCTTGAAGATTTGAAGATTTGAAACAAATATCTTATTCAAAACCTCTCTGATCTTGTCAGGAGGGCAGAGACACATTCTCTCCAGGTTTGACCTGGCATGTTTCCTCTCAGCCAGAGGTGAGGCAGAAGCCGGCAAGTCAGGGCTGTGGTCAGGACTTTCACAAAGTTTGAGTTAGGAGAGTTCGCATCAGGACTGCTGTCTGCTACCTGTACACAGGGCTTATGGGAAAAACAGATCTGGCAAGGCACAGAGGTGCCATCATCTTCTAGCTTCAGATTTTTATCTAGATGTCGTTAGTTGAGGTTCAGCTACACACAGAGAATTTAGAGACAAATGCCTAGAGAAATTAATTTTTCTCACCTAAATCAGACAGATAAATAAAAGTATACTGACTAGTAGTTAGCAAAAAAGACACATACATATACATGACTTGCAAATATTTCCCCAAGCTGAAGCCACTGGATGCCAGATGAGTATTCCATGGTATGTAAAACTAAAATTGCTGCTGAGATAAACAGGTATAGCTCCACTAAATCTGTCTGAGTTGCCTCTGCTTAACACTTGAAGTGAATTAGGCCCTACCTTTACTGTCAGTTGCTTTTAAATCCTTAGACTGTGATATGGCAATGTTTGTAAATAACCCAGCATCTGAGAGCTACAGTGTAGGCAGAATATCTGAGGGATAATTGTCACAGGCATCTTAGATTATGAAGCATGCTCTAACAACTATTTGTAGGAATCATCTCAGAGGTGTCTGCCTGTCTGTAGCTACCATGAGTGTACAAAATTCCTGAAAAAGCGTGCCTAAAATTTTCTGTGGAAACTGGTGTAATATGTACATATACATAAGAAATATGTATGTGTCATACAGACTGCTCTATTATAGACACTCATTTTTATATGTTATACACACAAATATATACACATGAATATATATATATACACACACACACATACCTATATCTTTTTGCATACTTTTCTTATATAGTACATATTCCTCTAAGCATTATATGTTCCACAGCTTCAGAAGACTAGAGGTTAATGAACAGGCTTTTTCTCACATATGCACAGAACAGATAATTTTCTTTACTGTTCACGATAAGTTGAAGGAGCATTTGAGTGACAGACCAATTTGTCAATCAACTACAAAGTGTTGAGGAAGCTTCCTCTGCATAATTTTACACGCAGAGATCAAATGTGACCTCTGATTGTACAGTGGGTATGGACAGTCAAGGTTACGAAGTCCAAAGGAGTCATGCAAATCAGTTACCTTTTCTGAGTGCCTTGACTTTCTCAGGTTATCTGAGCACTAAAATAATCACAGGATTTTAAGAGAAAGGTGAAAAATACTTCTTTATTATTTTAAGTGTGCGTATGTATGTGTGAGGAAGGTGTATGTATGAATTTATTGTGGAGCTTTAATGTATGTGTTTTTACTTTATAGCCTGAATTATTTTTTAAGGTCTCAACATAGAGCCCCTGGTTCTGACATCTCACGCAGTTTGTCTTGAAAGCTATATTTTAATAGCAGCTGCGTTCATTTAATGTTAGCCACTTCAGATGATTTCTTTGCTAAAACCTGAATTATGAAAATCACTTGTCAATTACCCTGGGTAGCTGTGTAAAAGAATTATTGCACATTCACAGTGAAAAGAAAACTTTATTTTCACCACTTTCCAGTAAAAGCTAATTCAGAATAACTCCATTTAACAGTTATTTTATGCTGAAATACTGAATACCTCAGGGAGTCTTTTAGGGATTTTAAAGTCTCTTTATTTATAAATGATTCATGCTGCATTTTCAGAAAAACCTACAATTAGTGTGGGAAGCACAGAGACTCCTTTGGGAAAGGTAAAAAAAGCCAACAAAATATACATGCATTATATACAGTCTTTTTATCTATTGTTGTTTTGCAGTGGACTATAAAAAGAAAAGAACTGGAAAAAATGGCTAAGAGATATTTTATCTAACCTTTTAAATATATGCCTCAGTGGACAGCATTTTGTGAAGTAGTTACCCTTATGATTTGTATAGCCCACAAAATTCTATTAATGTAGATTTCATTTTGGCTTGCACTTTCCAGTCCCAGTTATAAATGAGCAAGCTAGCTAAGAGGAGCAGCTTTCTGTGGTAACACAGGAGAACAAACCATCCCTTCCACCTGCCCCTTGTGAGAGTGATGGTCACTAATGTTTCCATATTTGCTGCCTGGGGTGGTGCTATAACTTCAAGGTCTTTGAAATTCTCACATCAGCAGGCATCAAAGATCACACAAGCTCATTTAGCTTCATGGGGAATCCCTCTGCTCACTCAAGCCAGAAGACAGATACATATTGCTCTAGTTGTCAGCACTGCAGGAGTTTTTGCAACTTCTCTCCTTATCACACAGGTGGGAGGAATGAGCAGGCAAAGGCAATGAGTAGCTCACAACCCTCAGCACACACCTTTAAGGGTCCCATTGCCTCACCCTTGATGTGGCTGCCCTTGTTGGAGCCCTGGATTAGCATGGAGTCCTGCTTCATGTGCTGGTGTTACATTGGAGACACACAGGATGGCATCAGGTTAAGGGTCATGCTCCAGCATGTCTATATGCCTTAATGAAATTACACTCAGGAGCACGTCAGGAAGGGGCAGAGTGGCACTAGGGTTGAAGACTGGATATTTTACCATTTATATGTCTCTTTATCTTCTTTCAAACAAAACTCAATAAAAACCCATCCTTAAATATTCATTCAATCACAGCTTCTCTGTGTTGATGAAATGTTCATGACTTCCCATCAGTGTAAACTCTGTGAGATAGCTGCACTCCCATGAACTACGAGGAGTGGTGAACAAGCAAAACCAAACAGATACAATTGGCTTCAAAGAGACAAGATCTGCTTCAATATATTTTTCCCCACCTCCACACTGAGTTTGCACTGGTGCTGTTACAAATGACTAAGTATCAAATGCAAACAAAATTTCTCAGGGGTCAGAAAGGTCATCCACCATTTATTTATAATTACACCAGCATTTATGGTCTGAAGCCTGCAGGGAGTTGAAAACATAACCATCCGGACCTGCTCACTGACCAGTACTGGTACCCAGAGAACCTTCCATGAAACATACAGAAGGGATGGCAAGAAGAACACCATCAGATACTCTATCTCATTGACCAAATGTGTAAATGACATGGGGGAGAGGTGGTGGGTTTTTATTATTTAGCTAAAAATGAGAAATATCAGACCGACTGACTTAAACCTAGAGATATACAGAATCTGCATCACACTCCTACTGGCTTGAACATATTGATGATTTCTCAAACTGCCATGGTAAACATCGTTCTAAAATAAAGAGAAACACATAGTTTGCAGTTAGGTGATATTTTAATTTTCTTTTTAGTAAAGCTCAATGGTAAGGAAATAACAAATAACAAGTAACAAAAATAATAAATAATAAATAACAAATAACAAATGAAGTAGCAGACTGCACATGTACCAGGACTTGCTTTGGCACTGCCCCAATTGTTTGGATATCAACAGGTGGAATGCAAAAAAACCCAACTTGAATAAACTGGAATACCAGCAAGAAGAACATTACTACATAGCAGATAAATCAGAATATCACTACTGAGATACTGTCTGTGTGTCAGGCTACTAGAAATGAAAATGGGACCCCTAAGTACTATGACTTTTTTAACATGCTGGGCTATATTTTTTGATTCTCTATATAATATTGCAAGACAGTGCTATAAAACTCAAAAGATGGAACTTGTTCAGTACCACTTTCAATGTAGTATCAATTGAGGAGTGCCCAACAGTCGCTCGCACACTGGGTTTTTTATCATATCTACCAAACAAACAGAAAATACACAGGCCTTTTCTTTCCACTATTGAAAAAAAAAATAGCTAAGTACATCTACCACTTGAAGCATACTTCAAGCAATAGGTCTGATTATACCTTCACAATTAAGAGTAAATTATATGCAAGACTCTCCAGAGCTGGATGAACCAGTGAGTTGTATTAGCATGAAAAGAAGGAAAGGGAAAATGGGAAAATAAGGAAAGGGAAAAGGAAGGAACATGTTTTGCTTTAAAATAATCTACAAAATTAATACAGTCCAGGTAAGTTTTCCTTGCTTTAAGATATCAAATGATAGTTTGTCATTTCCCAAATGCTGTGGACTTAAGAAATAGCATGATTTCTATAGGACAAGAGATATATTCATTGTTCCATTTATATTGTCACAGAACTTATCCTAAGCAAGCAGCAGAGGTGTATCAAGGTTTCTTTGATTTTCAAGCCATGGACACTTCTTGAGATTTTTCACCTCATTGTGAAAAGGAAGGAGAAGAGACCCTGTAAGCTGTGACAGTTGAGTCATTAAAATGAGGTAAGACTGAGTGTTGGTGCCAGCTGCACATCCTGGTAAAGGATGAAGAACCAAAGATTTTTAGGTTTATTTTTCAGAACAAAAGTTGACATTCATAAATAGGAGGAATGAACTTTCATATTGCCAAAGCAAAACAAAAATTATTTGTGAGTTAGCCATGATCTACACGCCATATGAGGTCCTCTGGTCCCTTGGATGGCCATAGTTTTAGGTATCTCATTGCCCAGTTCTCTTGTATTTGTGTAGATCTCACAAATTGCATTGCTTTTATACAATGCTAGTGCACTACTGGCATGTCAGGAAAAACTCAGAATAATGCTATAAAATAGTAAGATCAGAATAATACTATGTCAAGGGATGTAGAAGTAATGTTCAGTTAAAACTAAACTTCTTAAATTTCCTCTTGGAGAAGCGCCATCACGACTTCCACAACTACAAAAAATTTTATTATATTGTTTCANATGTTGTCTAAGAAGGAAAATATTTATTTTTTTAAATGTTTCTCTACCCTATTTTTTTGCCAGACATCAGAAATAATGCTTCAGCAATAAAAGTGCAAGCCTTATACTGACAGCAAGTTATCCCTCTTTTAAGACGTTAACTGGTATCAAAATGCAACACTGTATGTTTCAGCTTCTGAAAAAATAGCATTCACAATAAACCACTCACAATAATTTCATTGACTAAGATGTGCCTTAAGTTAGATGCCAAGTAAAATTCAAGAACAAACTTGGNGGTCCCTTGGATGGCCATAGTTTTAGGTATCTCATTGCCCAGTTCTCTTGTATTTGTGTAGATCTCACAAATTGCATTGCTTTTATACAATGCTAGTGCACTACTGGCATGTCAGGAAAAACTCAGAATAATGCTATAAAATAGTAAGATCAGAATAATACTATGTCAAGGGATGTAGAAGTAATGTTCAGTTAAAACTAAACTTCTTAAATTTCCTCTTGGAGAAGCGCCATCACGACTTCCACAACTACAAAAAATTTTATTATATTGTTTCATTCATTTTTCTTTCTTTTTTTTTAAGTGAAATGCAGGATGTTTTCTGGGCCACAAATGTAACATGAGATAGCAATGTAAAAAATTAAGAAATAACAATGCAAAAAATCCTCAGAAATATATAACATGGGAGGAATAACTTTGTTGTTTGTTTCTTCTCTATAAATAGGATGTGATGATCATGCCACAAAAATCGGCATTATACTTGAGCATGAGTATTAAAAGCCCTGAAGCTGCTTTTAATCTTAAATAATAATAATAATAGTAATAATAATAATTTTTAATTTATTTTTTAGTTTCACAATGTTGTCTAAGAAGGAAAATATTTATTTTTTTAAATGTTTCTCTACCCTATTTTTTTGCCAGACATCAGAAATAATGCTTCAGCAATAAAAGTGCAAGCCTTATACTGACAGCAAGTTATCCCTCTTTTAAGACGTTAACTGGTATCAAAATGCAACACTGTATGTTTCAGCTTCTGAAAAAATAGCATTCACAATAAACCACTCACAATAATTTCATTGACTAAGATGTGCCTTAAGTTAGATGCCAAGTAAAATTCAAGAAGCAACCTGGGACTAGCTGGTGGGTACTCTGAACTGGATGGCAAAGGCTCAGGATGCAGTTAGGCAATGCCAGTTAAAAGCTTGTCAGACTTTCCACTCCCTCAGATACCTTTATTTAAAACAAATAAACAAACAAACCAAGAAACCCTCAAAAATCAGTTTCCTATTTGAAAAGGAGGCCTTTTTAAGGAAGCTTAGTTCAGTGGCCTTCAAGTTCACTAGAAAGCTTCTGTGTATTTCAGGCCATGGGATTAATGACAAATCCAGCAAAGCATACAACTAACTTTAAGCCTGTTTGTAATCTCAGTTAAGTCAATTAGTCTGCCTGCATGCTCAAAGGTAAGCAGATCCTGAAGTACTTTTCTGGTCTGGTATGATTATCCCTAGTGATGTGCAGACATGGTAACTGCTTACCCGTACACTGAGGAAAACCTGCCTTCTGCCTCAGCTCAGAAACACATCTTTTTGCAGTGTCTACTATATATATCAACAATTCTACTGTAAGCCACCGGAGTCTTGAGGAAAGATTAAAAAAGGAATAAATAAGTGATGTTCCTTTCTCATTCTGTACAATATATAATAGAGATGTTAGTTGTACAGCTCGACTGTATAACAGGTGACTAACATTCTCCTTCAGTGTCTGTCTTGAAATGGCAAAACAAAAAAATTTTCACTTGTGCTTGTTAGTTCACTTCTGGGCAGAACTATTGTTGGGCTCACACATGTTCCATTAACACAGTTCCTGTACATACTACAAGCATATTAACATTTAACTCAGAAGAAGCTCAGTCTAGGTGCATTACTTGTGAAGCTGTGAGTTCTTTACATCCAGCTTGAGAGTGCTGGCATGCCTAGAGACAGTAAAAGAAGTCATGAATGCCACAATCAATCCATTTCAAAATCTCCAGGAACATTTATGAGTGCAGATTATGGTCTCCCAAAAGCAGGCTGTCAAAGCTCTTCTATTTAGTTTCTTTGTCCTCTGCAGCTGCTACTAAATTACCAGACATCCCAGCAAGGCTGTTCGAGCTTGAGTCTGTTTTGACCTAGAACATGGAGACCTTCTTGAAGGATGAACCCAGTCTGAGGTGGAAATACCCCTTCTCTGCACTATATTGCAGGTTATGAAAAACCTTGCCTGAAAATTATGCAAGACCTCCAGAGCAAATAATCTCAATCTCTCATGTAAATACGTATTTTGGAGGTTTTTAGAGTTTGGATAATTTCCACACAGACAGCTCCCTATCTCTGAATATATATTTAAGGACTTAAAAAATATGAAGTTTTGACCTGATCGGTTGCCATATATCCCATCACTGCTCCAGTGGCTGTGCAGGCATAGGATGGCATTCCTGCATTTTTCTATTCCATGTGCCCATGCGTAGCCAATCCAATCCTTACAAACAACGCAGGATGGTAAACAGGGTAAGGCTCCTTCTTCAAATGGAACAACAGCGTTTGCTCAGGAGAAAGGGCTACTGCATCTCCTAGAAAATGCCAGCTTTGGACTGGCAGAGTTTGCCTTCTAGAGAAAATAAGCCATTTTCTGGTAGCATTGCACTTCAGGGGAACCAGGGGACATTATGGCTTGACACACCAGCTTCATGAATCTCTTGCACTGTGTAACTTCAAGTTAAAATTATCTTGCTGCCAGCCCAACAGGGAAACAAATGCACTTGTGGGGTTTCACCTACATCTGCTAGTATAAACAGCAAAAGGCAAAGATACCTTATTGCTTCACAGCTTTCCTTCCACCTTTTCAATTGTAAAAGGCAACTGGAGTCATATGGACTTTCTCATCTCTAGATATGAAGTGGAATTTGGACTTCTTGGTGAGATTTTCTCTTACCCTGTGGAATCCTCTTTGTGTTGCGTTAGAGAGTTTACAACATGATTATAGGTAAAATCAAATGCTTTTTTCCAAGGGAAAGATTAGAGGAGCAGTACTATACCCTAGCAACAGACCCTAGTCCACCACAGAGCAGGACGATACATATTCAGGTCTATTTCTTGATTTAAACTTGTTTTCAAACATAGACCCAGTTATTAGAGCTGAGTTCATCCTGCGATATCTGTTTTCATGGATTGTGTGCTGGTATCTCTGCTTTTTGCAGATATCCCAACCTGCTAATTAATAACATGAATTCATAGTATGAGTTCTCTGGCTGAAATCACAGCTACAAATAGATAAGAAAAGAGTGTATATATCTTTAATTTTAAACTTTATATTTTTAAATAAACTGCATGCAGTGGTTCTGCTATGTCATGTGTTGAGACATGATATTAAGAATGACATGATGTAACCTTTAACATGGTATAACCAAATGCAAAATGATTCATTCTGACTAAGCACATAATGATTTTCTTATTATTTTTCTTAAGTCATACATTCTACCTTACTCTTAAGTGGTTAATTCTATTCAGGAACCAGCTGCAGGAGTGCAGGAAGCAAAACTATCCATGCACTATCAGTAGCAATACAATATACAGATATGCAGAAACATAAATGTTATGCTGAAGTGATGCTAAGGCTGCCTCTAAACTAACGCCCCAACTCTGAGTTGGGAACTATATAGGCATGGTTTACAGAAGAGAAAACCTGATGTTAAAAGGTTTTAAACATGATCATAGCATGAAATGTGTTTGTATTTTTCTATGTACATCTTTGATACCAGCTGGAACTGTGCAGCAACCGAAAAAAGCTCTTGAGGAAGAATATTAGGAAGATGGCACGAAGTACAGAAAGTTAAGGCTGTGAATCTTTATAAGTCTGTCATGGTCTAACATACTAAAGTGCTCATTATCAATATAATGCATCAGCTCTCTAGTCTGATGGTTGTAAAGGTCAGTTATCCTGTATAGCAGTCCACAAAATGAGCATTCTCCAATTAATTGTAAAAGCTGGTACTATAATTCTACCTTCCAGACTTCATCATGACTAACAGGTGACATGAGTAAATGACAGACTGTACAGACATTCTTAGTCATATTAATAGTCAGGCACGGTAGCAAGGGTTAAGGACAGAGTGTCAGGTTTAACTTCCCCTCATTACCATTCAGAAAACTATCATTTAATATTAAGTTAATTGTAACACAAGGATATGAGTCATGCCCTTGTGTTACAATTACCTTTAATATTAAATAATAGTTTTTGTAATGGTAATTTCCTTTGGGGATGTTTCATTCTACATTAGGCAGTTCTGACTGATGTCTGTCTTTGCAGATATCTCTATCAGCCACTAAAAGCTCTTCTATGAGTACATATCCATAATCTACAGGAATTTGAGACCATGAGTATTGTTCCATTGAAGTCATTGTCCTTTATACCAGATGTTTCTAATCTATTAACTGTTTGACTATTTGATTGTGCCATAACTGTGATTTTCCTTTTGAAATCTACACAGAAGTGCACTCCCCTTGCTCTGCTGTGATAGGACTTCATCCATATCCCCAGCTGCCTTGCTACATGGTGAATTCATGAGGTGGGCAGCCTAGAGGATGCATAGGGTTTGACTTGTTACCACCATGGTGTTTTAGCTATCTGAGAGTGTAGTAGATTCTAGGAGCTGGACAAAAGTAGTGAGAAGAGTTTGAGTTAGACTTTTAATGAACAGTCTGAGCTCAGAAATCACAGCAGCTGTAGTAAACCTAACTCGTCCCTGCCCCATGAGCAGAGTTCCTCTGTCAATGGTTACAACCATACAAAGCTGTGCATTTTATAAAAAGTTGTTTTCAGAAAGGTATCATTTAAAAGAGTAAAAAACCCAGATGTGAAAAGCTACAAGATCCTAGATTAGCTATGAGTGGAAAAGTACTGTCAGTAAGGTCTCAGTATCCTCTCTGAGGCTTTAACACTATAGAAAGCAACCGAATCCTTCTGCATTCAAGAATCATAGCATGAAGGCATAAGGCTCTCCAGAAAGAGTCTGGTTGTTCAACTCTAAAGAAGGTATGAAGGACAGTAAGGCCTGCTGATGCACAGGAATTCTTTTGCCAGTGGCAGGGAACAACACAAGTACAACAGTAATATCCTGGGGGAAAATTTGTACTCTACTGCCCATGGCAATTTTGTGAGGTCAACATAGGGAAAGCACCAGGATGAGGAGTGAGGGCAGCTGGTTCCACAAAACACCCCAAACTCATAATAAGTGGGCAAACCGGTCCCCCTACTGCTATCCCTCTTGGTCCTCACAACACTATCAAATGAACTCTGCAGAAAGGGGCAATGTTGAACTCCCTAGTACACATCAGCTAGCTCAGAGACTTCTACGGTGGGACTAAAATCCAAGCCTAAGTGCCTATAAAATTTTTGAAAACTTAAGTTGTAGATTTCCTTTTCTGATTAGAATCTGAGACTGAATGTCAAGCTTTCTCTGCTTTCACCAGTGGATAATGCATATACATAGCAGCTATAAATTCTGGTGAAGTTGAATCTCATAAAGGAAATTCTATTTGAAATGACCATAACTTTAGTGTAGAAGTACTTTAAAGAGCTCTGAATTTTATCTTCAGTATTTTTTGCCCTTGCCAGCAACAGCTCGGTCAAAAGTCACTATTCTTTCCTCTCTTTCAAAAGTTTGAAGCACAGCTGAAGGCTAAATGAGACCACATTCTCAGTGTGGTTATCACTTACAAACCTTCCACACCAAGCAATTTTAATACAGCCTCTGTACTTTTGAATAACACAGATTATGAAATATTGGTGCTCCAGATCGTTAGTCAGGTAATTAAAATTTTTGTTTGTTTGGCTTTAATTAGAATTAGTTTCGGAAAGCATCCATTATAAGAAGAGGTCCTCACTGAACAACTGATATACAACAGTCCTTGATTAGCAAATAAAGAGCATCCATTCTTACCCCTAGCTTAAGAAAAAAACAACTCCCTAACTGCTCAACACTATTTAACTTAGAGATTTCAAGTCCCTAGTGAGTGAAAGGAGGGTAGTATCACTCTCTCATTTAACCAAATGCATCTAGGTCAGGGGACAAGAAGGAAAAGGAACTCAGTTCTGTGACTCACATGCAGCCATACCACCCTAGATATGACACAAAGACACTCAACAGTATCGTAGTAGTAACATACATTTGCCTACTTAAGGGCAAATGCTTTGTGCAATCTTGCACAGCTTCACTGAATTTAACAGTTTTGTAAACACTTAGACCAGGTCCTTACTTTTTTCAGATGTAAACCATTGCATTTAGACAAATTTGCTTTCCTCAAGTGCCATCCTGTATGTATTTGTGGCAGAGAAACTGTACGACAGCAAACACATTCATCTTTAATCTGATGAATGCTTCACCACATGCTAGGGTGTGTGTTTCAAAGTATATTGTCTGAGAGATCTGTTCTCAGAAATCATGGTGTGGGGGTTTTCAAAGAGACAGATGTAGAAATGCTTACATGTTCTGACTCAAAGCTGATTGGCCCAAGTACATGAAACTATACAAATCCGAAATTGAGACTAGCACAGACTTAATGATGCAAATTTCCATACCTCGGTTTTATAATCCTCACCAATTTCCAGGAAACAAAGTAACATAGCAAAATTAGGGGGAAACAAAGGATTTCTCAGTTTATTAGGCACATGATCCAAATCCTGTGAAAATCAGAGGGAGCCTTTGCATAAAGAATAATGGACTTTGAGTAGGCACTGTGCAAAGAAGTAATTTCTGGCTGTAGAAGCAAAAATGCCCCCAGCCACAGAGCCACAGACAGGTATTTTGTATGCAAAAATAGAATTCCTTAGTGAGAACTCTATACATTACGCTTATAGGTAAAAGTTAAATAAAGCATCTCTCTGCTACTGTTGTTTTTCTTATTAAGCAGAAAGGAATGAATGCAATATGCAATTCAAAAATAAATTTGGAGAGAAGGAAAAGGGTGGGGGTAGGTGAATAAATATATGTAAAATCACAACATGATACTAATGTTCAATTACAAAAACTTTACAGAAGTCTATTTATTTATTTATTTATTCTAATTCTAAATCCCTACCACTACACAACAATGTCACATTTTAATGTAATATCATGTCCAATGCATATTCATGAAATAAAAATCTTGGCAGTGGCACAAGAAAAGTGGGATGAAGTGTGTTTGGCGGAGTGCGTCACGTTTCCAGACCAGCGGATTTTTTGATTAAAGTCCCTTATCCGTTTTATCATGCATATCCACTCTCTGATTAAAGTGATCTGGAGCTGACACTCACAATGTCAGTATGCACTGAGACCCTTCACACAAAACATGGTTGGAATTTATATGCTTTAAAAAAAGGGGGGAGGGGGAGAATGAGAAATAGACCAACCAAAGCTGCTGCATTAAATTAAGTATATATGTATATATCTATCTACTGAAAAAACACACTTGGACTTGCTTGTTTTAATCATACCTATTTCTTTTCAACATTGCCAGGGTACAAATACCGCATGTTTTGCTTCCATTTCAAAAAGTATCTGTATCTCTGTTACACTCGGCTTTTGATCAAAATGCTTCCACGCTGAGGTGAAAAATAGAGCTGATGTCTCCTACAGTCACAAATAAATAACAAATTTCTCCAAATCTACACATGCTTTCTACCCTCTTTATTTCCTCCTCAAAAAAACTTTAATTAATATACCACATCTCAAACACAGGTTAAGAAAACAGATTCAGCCACAGCAGAAGTACATGGCTGTTGCAAGAGGAAGTTTACCACAGATCCACAGACCTTTTATCCAGGTCCCATGCTCAGAAGCCTCCATGTATGTGTAGGTTATCTGAAAATGTATTTTCAAGCCTCACAACATTTAAGAGGATGCAAATTACCTGAGGTAAGTATCATATGCATGAAAATATGGTAGCCATTTTTCTGGCTTTCTGTGAGTGTTTAAATTTTCCTTGAATTTAAAGAGCTTCCGGTCAGACTCTTCACCTTGATTGCAGAAAGCGCTTAAATATAAGCTCAACTTTAAGCATAAAAAAAATGAAATTTAAATATGTCAAGTGTTTGTCTTACTTGCAAATAAAGGGATTTCAACAGCTCATTTAACAATGGTGTTGTAAATGTTCATTCTCTCTAGCAATACAACAGTATTTTGCATTTCTAAATGCTGATCTCCGATCACTAAATACTTATGAAAAGGTATCCTTGGTTTCAGAGAGTCACAGATCCCCCAGGGTCTGCAGTGTTCTTCAAAACCTGCCTTTAAACTGAAGAATTGTGGATCTTGTGGTAAGTTTTAGCTAGTTACTAAGATTTCAGTAGCTTATGTTTGTTCAATTTATCCAATATGTATTTCCATATTTAATAAATAGCTTACATAAAGTCCAAATGTGTCTCAGTTCCTAGGGACTACCTTTTTAATTTTACAAAACTTTAGGAGATTTTAACTGGGAATTTTTTTTTTAACTGGGGAAAACAACTGGACCAGTGGCACATGTAGGGACCAGTGTTGTTCCTCTTCTCACACCCTCCTCAGTTATGTGTCTTAATGTCAAAGTTCAACCAATGTGCTATTCCAATGAGGGGCTTTTTCTGAGCAGCTAATGCCAGTCATGCTGAACTGTTGTTATACTGCAGCTTTGACAGACATTGAGTTGGAATTACTGAAGGACCGTCAACTTAATTACACTTGTGAATTAAACCTCTCCCTTCTACATAAACTTTAGTATAAGAAATAGAGTGAGAGTCTAAGGTAACACATTAATTTCTTTTTTTTTAGTAAGGCAGACGTTTGAATATATGCAGACTTCCTGCATATAACACCACCCTCAACATTCCACCAAAAGACCAGAGGCTTCCTGCACTTCTTTCATCACAGTTCTGCAAGCAGAACAGTCAGAATTTGAGAATAAAAAAGAAAATAAGTGGAGATTTTTAGGACAAGCATTCTGGAAAAACTTTGCCAGGCATAAAGTGTGTTTTCACCAGCATGAACATAAACTGTTGGGCAGTTTCACTGAAAATCACCCAGTAGATTTGCAAATCATTGAAATCATTTGCAATCATTTCTCGCTCTTTTCATCATTTTCATGTTTACTCACTACCACTAATGGCACAAGAGCCATCTCAGAAAGGGAGGATAAGTAAAACTGCCACATACACAGCTGAGGCTCCAGCTAATCTGAGAGGCAGTTGCAAAATCCTTCACTGACTTTTTATTGTCTCGCTGTCAAGCATGGGTTGGAAATGAAGAGCTGCATCTGCATATGGTGCTCAGCTGAGCACCATTTGTCCTGTGTGAGGACACAAGGGATTTGGATGGCTGAAACCAAAGCTATAGTTGCAGTATGGAGAATTTGTATAGATTACACAAAACCTGCCATGAAATGTACATGTTTTCAAGTAGCTGTTTACAGTTTACAAGCCAATTATTACCCCTAAACAAAATCTGTAGACATGTCCAGATATCAACTGCATCTGAAGATCTAAGATTCTGTTCATAGACCCCAACATAAAAAGGCAAATAAAAGACTATTTTAAAAAAGAGAAAGAGTAATACAACTACATCGCATGGATTAACCATTCAAAATTGGTATTATTACCAATGATCATTAACTTATATGCTGTCTAATTTGCACCCAAAATGGCTGCCTTTCAGCCACCTCTGGTCCAAAACTAAGCAGAAGCAATGCTTTAGTAAGAACTTATATCACTTAATGTCTCATATTACAATTTCCTTACATTTAGCAGCTATATAGCAATAGTCAGTAGTACACGAGACATTATGAATAATAAATAACTTACTACATTTTAATTGCCAAAGTAAATGAATGAAGCACAGTCTCTGTTCCAGTATCCTTACTTTTAAAGATTGTGTTATCTTACTAGAGGGAGAAATGAAAACAAATGTTTGTGAAAGATACAACAGCAGGAGTACTGGGAAGAAAGAAACAAGAAAAACTATAAATGCATCCACAGATCTAATTACACCAGTGAGAAGAGCAACAAAATGGTAAGTTCAAATTTAAATCTGATGGGGAAGAAAAGGAAAAATTCAGAACGTTTGACACAGGTTAAATAGTGCAAGATGATAAAGGTTTTCAAACCAGTTTACTGTGCTCAGAGAGGGGAAACTGTGGCCAGAAGGAGCTCCCTGCTTCTGTGTTTGGGCAAGTGGATGTTATCTGACATAGGTGCTCTTCTGAGACCCGCCCATTAAAAGAGAGACCACCACAAGCCCATATCCAAGGACTCCTTAGGTTATTGTTAAGGGAGAACAATAGTTCAGATCATTTAATAAAATGGGTTTAAGTATGAACAGTAGAATCTTCCATTTTACCTTCTGAGCTAAAATTCAGATAGAGTGATACTTTCCCTTGGCTGAAGTCACCTCTCTGTTTGCACTCTTCAGAAGCAGAGGGCTGCTTTTAGTTACAGCACCTGAAGGCAGGAGCTGGAGATAGCTGTCTTAAATTCACATCAAAATGCAATGAATAGAGCATATCCTGCAGCTGTTACCCACTTGTGACAAGCAGAAGTGGTCCCCTCCCTATCTAATTTGTCCATGTTGCTTTTATTCATTTCAGCCAGTATGTAGCCAGAAAGGCAAGGGTGCAGGCTGGAGAGGAGAGCCTGGCCTGGTGATACCTGCTACATCACAGAGGGGAAGGAGGCAATAAAAAAAGCAGCAGCAATCACAGTAGGACCTCAACACTTACTGCCACTCAAAACCCCAGAGCACTCCCTTGCCAGGAGCTGCTCGTCTCAGTGGGTTTCCACAGCTGCTCACCCACACCTCAAGCCAGATGAGCTGCAGCACCCCACATTCAGGTGTGAAGCAGCCTCTTTGTAATACCTAGGGTAATGTCTTCTCTGCAGAAGCATTGATCTGAGTGGGAAAACACAAACTCTAGAAGACATTTTTAACCTCTATCACTCCTTTAGACCTTGAGGATTAATTTAGTGGATCTCAGGGTATATTTTTTTTGCTTCATGAAGGACTGAGTGTGAATGCAACTGGGAATGGCATGTGCCAACGTGTTTGTGGTAAAGTAGAGGGGATTGATTCTGCTTTAACCACAGTCCATCTCTCTCTCCCACTCCCAGGTTTTTAATGCAGTTTCTTCTCTGGGTGTCTGCTCCACACATTAAGAATTACAACAGAAATCCAGAACACTGCCCATGAGCAGGGCTCCTTAGCCCCAGTAAAAACTGTATGCTGTGCACTAGACAGTCTGCATAATAGATACATGTTATGAATACAAATAAAATACACTGTTTCCAATTAATGAGATTTAGGGCTGGGGCTTTTTGACTTAACTCCCATGGTTTCCTTTTGAAACTTCTGCATATATTTTCTATTTGTGAGGGGGGGTTATAAATCCTGTTTTAATGTTTTGCTGTTTATGCAAATTTCCAAATATAAAGGCATATGGTGGCGAAGTGGCACTAACTATCTGCTTTTCAGCACACATTCCTCTGCTATTACAAGGAAAGAAGCCCTGATGGAAAAGGAAGGAAAAAAAAAAAAGAAAGAAAGCAATGTACAAACAGACACTCTGTATAAGCATAGCATTGATTCACATTTCTTAGCTTTATTCTTGACCTCTGATTCACTAATTGCTCTAGTGGCTCCTGCAGGGCAGCTGTGGATGCTCCTTCATGTCATAAGGTAGAGTGGGTGCTCAAGTTTGTAATTATAGTTTTAAACTAGCAGAGAAAATGAGAATAATAAAGGAGAACTTTTCTGAGTCAGTTTCCCCCTCACACTGGCAGCCTCACTGCATGGGTTTCATGTATCCAGTTTGCATTCTCCCTGATAACATAGAAGGCACATCATGCTATTCTAAAACAGCAGGATTATTTTCTCCATTCTAATTGATGAACAGCTGTGCTGTAATAGACTACAAAGCACAGCATCACTGATCTCTCCTCAGGCCACCCTAGGAACTGAACACTCCACAGGGAACCAGAAAAGAATGAATGCTAAAAAAAAAAAAAAAAAAAAAAAAAAGGGGGGGGGGGCACAGAAAAAAAAAAAAAAAAAAAAAAAGAAGAAACACCAAACATTTCAATACATTGTCCTTTGGATTCCTACAATTATTTGGCATCTCATTCATCAATAATTAACTCAAATTTTCCCCACAGTAGTTCTAGTGTATGACATGACCCTAAAACAGTCATACTTTCTAAAAGCTAAATATCAACATTTTTGAAAGAGAAATATTGGAATTCAGAATGTTTGTCACTGAACATCAGTGTTCAAAACATTCAAGTCACTTCTGGGGTCAAGTGTCCCCTAGAACTGCTCTTTGTCCCAGGAAGCCCACATTATCCATTCATTTTTCTGCTGGAATTCATTATCTTCGCCTTTATTCTACTTTATCAAAGTTATTATTGTTATTACTATTATTATTATTATGTGCATCAGTGTGGAATTGCAATGCCTTCTTGAAAGATTTTGATCCCAAAGGTTGGAAGCCTCAGGGATTGCTGGAAATACTTGTGTATTTTTCTATGGGTGGAAACATCATAAATTCAGCAGTATTCCTCAACTTTCTATTTCCTTGTGCTTCCAGAAATGGCTGCTCCACTTGCCTTCAGAGTGAAATAGGGGAATTTCCTTTACATTTTGGAGACAGTTTAGAACTAAAGAGGAAAAATCACCCTAATGTCTTTTAAAAGACAGATACGTTTCTCATCCTTTCCCTCACCAGATTCAGTGGGGTAAGGAAAGAGTCGTAATCCTCATTTAAGACCTTTTTTGCCTTTACGATGTTTCCTGTGGGCATGAAAGTGCAAGAAATAGTTAAATGATGTTTCTTGTTCTATCAGTAAACCAGTTCCAAAAGCACAGTCTCAATTCAATCAAAATTTATGACAAGAAAGCAATCTTCCCATTCTGCTCAGCAACAGAAAAGTTTTGTTCTTCTTATTTTGTGTTATTGGAAGTGATTTGCTGCATCTTTCCTATAGGTAAGCCCTGTGCTTATGTGTTCTTTTGTCTAGATAAGTGTTATCCTGTAAAATGAACACAATAAGACTTCTGTTTACCTTAATGCTAGTTAAAAAAAAATCTCACAGATATAAGAAATCAATAACCATCCACAACAATTTACCAAGGATTCAGTCTGGGTAGAAAAATTCAAATTGTATTGATTTTTTTACAGGGGAAAAAAAGCCACTTGACAATAAGCTTCAACTAAAAGAAAATATCGTGTGTACACAACTAGAAGAGACTCAGAAAGCCAGCTATTTAAAATCTGAGCTGCTGATTAAGACAAATAAGGCAGGTTTGAGTACAAAATCAGGCCCTGGACACTGGCACATTACTTAGTTTCCACACCTTAGTTGTCCATTAGTAACAGGAAGGGGATAAAGCTCATTTTTTGGCATAAGGAAAACTGTGAAGAATTTTAAAAGGTATATCCCAAAGAGAAATATCATTTAGTACAGAATGCCACCATACATAAGATCTTCTGGTCCAAAAAATGTGTAATAAATATGCTTACCAGGATAAGTGGGATGCCATGCTCATTTTGGGTATAAAGGTGTTGATTTTAACTCACCAAGGCCTTTAAAGACTATTCAAAAAGCCACCCTTCCTCTCACTTTTTTAACTGCTAAATTCTGCTAAAGGACACAAAGTAAAAGCCCCCAGACTTAAAAGTCAGTTGTCTGCCAAAGGAGAACCACCAGTGAAGAGATTGCTCACAGCACCACCTGCCTAAAGGGCCTCAGGTCTCCCAGCAAGCTGAAAGATACATTAGGTGTGTATGAGACCATGAGTTATAGTGGATTTAGGGGTTATGGGGGGTTTTATGTTTTTGTTTTGTGTTTCTTTTAATGGCAGTTTGCAAATTTGATTGAGATTAGCAGGAATGTGGTCAGCCTGTTAATTATTTTTATGTGCATTGTTAATTTAGAGTGATTTGTTCTCACTCACACTATAATGTCATAAGCACATTTTAAAAAATAATTTTAAAAGAGTAGTAGCACCATGTGTGTTGTGCGAAAGCAAAGCAAAGCACAAGACATTTCCCACACTTACTCTTTCAGTTTTCTCTTCAGCTTCATCTCTATTTATTCAGCCCATTTCTCATTCCAACTGCATAAGGAGTTCAAATAAACTCTGGACACACCTTAGTGGGTCACATCTTTTCTTTTCAACAAACACACAAAGCAGCCTTTGAAGACCTCATAGCCCATACAAAGTTTCTGTATTGCTTGATCAGATACACCATGCCTGAAGCTAAGAGGTTTGGTGCAGGATGTTAATACAAGAACCTGCTTTCTAGGTCTGGGCTTGTTATGGGAAAACTTTCACACCCATTATGTCAAGTGGTGGAAGTGGGCTGGGTTGGATTTGACAGCTAGAGAAAAGAGCACGCTCATCCAGGAAGCATCAGCAAAAGGACAACAATAATATGATCAAGCGACAGTAGCTGGCTGTCAAAAAGGAGAAATGACAACGCAAGAAGATCTTGGTGAAATATAGGAGTGGACTATCTTGACCTCCTAGCAAGTCAGTTATTTAACCCTGCTGAAGGGCATCAGTGGGCTGGATCACAAGAGGAGACTGAGGTCCAGAGCAACACTGGTCAGATTTTGCCTTTGGCTACTCTGTCATCATACATAGAAGAAGTGTCTTTGAGGACTTGCTAGAAATTGTAAGCCAAGAAAAGATTCATACACACTCTTTACTACAGCAGTTTGATCAGATTTGTGAATGAGATAGCAAAATCAGCTTTGTTCTCTTTTGTAGGTTTCCAGTAAGGGCTTCAGGGAACTCCAGCGTGCCAGCCCACAGCTAGTAAACAGAGACTGAGGCACCTGCCAGGCCACACAAAGATTTGGTGATTTCCCTTAATTTTGTTTCAAAATTTAATTAGATATGGTTTAGTCCTAAATACAAAAAAGCCATTTTCCAAGTTTGTCAAACCTCCCACATCTTGGCTGAGTAGGGAAGAGTAACAGCATTGAAGAAAAACACTTGTTTTAAATTTCTAGAGTCAGAAGCCAAAACAAAATCTTGAACACAGACAATTCACCTGATCTATTTTCAAAGGGATCCCTGAGGTAGGAGTCATGTCCACAGGTCTATAGAGAATACAATCTTTTTTTATGGGTTCATGCTACTGTTCTGTGCTGGTGTCAGAATCAAAAAAGTGGGTTCTTCTAAAATAGCCTGTCTATAAATAATTTCTATTAAAATTCTGAATAAAGCACATAAACTTCCTTAGAAAATCCCTGCTCACAAGAGAGAAAGGGAGAGATTTCTCAGACAAGTAAGCCGACTCATGTCCTTGTAGTTACGTCCAATATTTTGACAGTGGAGTAGTAATTAACCTTGCACTCTGCTCAGTATCACTGCATTTCTGCTGTGACCACTATGAAGTGCTTTTTTGTGAAAGGAAAGAATGAATCTAAGTGGGAAAATTACTGGAATAAGAGAGGAGCTTTAATGGCAACCTTGGCATCCTGCAATTTCACACATTAAAATATATTTTAAAAAAAACCAACCTACTACAGCGCTTGTTGCATAAGGCTAAGCTTTCTACTCTTCAAACTATTAATAAGGGCTTCCCATTGAGAAGACAAATACATGCTTGATGCATTTTTAATTCTGTGCCAATACATTTGACTAAAGCTGTTTGCTGTTTCAGTGACAGGATTTAACTTGTCCTTCTGCATTCAACATTTCTGATTTTTAATGGCATGTAGAAAACACAGACAGAGGCTGTAAAAGTTATATGCTGGTCAATGTTTTAAAACAGTAAAAAGATTAGCAATTAAAGATCCAAACCTTTTTTACACAGTAAATTTAATCATTCAATGAAATAAAATAAAATGTAATCATTTAGTAGGTGCAATGGAATCTTTACCATAGCAAGGAAAAGTATCATCTTGACCACTGTTATTGATCCTTGATGGAAACTGAAGGCAAAAAAATTGCAGCCTTCTCAAATCAGACATAAATGCTATATAGATAATCTGTATATGTAAAAGTCCAATAGCCCTTTCAAGATATGTGTCAAAAAGCATTCTTGTCTGTATTTTCTAATGTGAATACAACTCATGCTGAAATGAAATCAGTAATAAGTCAGAGGCCATTGTTGCAATCTAAACTGTTTTCTTTCTGAACAGCTTTGAAGTTCCAAGCAGTTTCTCTCCTAAGTTTGTCAGGAGTTTTTCTTTGAAGAAAAATGGGATGGAATTGTTATCCGTATTGAGATCAATATAAGGATCACATTGAGTTAATTTTTTACTGCAAGAAATGGGAAAAGAATTACCTTTTCCCACAGACTGATTATTATTTTGTTATTTAAGTGATAAGGTAAACCTAAGGTTAAAATGAAATTATATATACTGGTGATCTCCTAGAGACCTCCATTGTGCTGTTCCATTACAACACATAGTAATAATACACTAAGTGAACACACTTACGGTACTGTCAGGTACCAGTGCAAATCAAGCAGCACGGGAGGCACAATAATTTTGTTTTAACCATAAAGACTCTAAGAAATACAATATGACAGCCAGAAGAAAGCAGGCTTGGATTTCCTAAAGGTACCCAGGAGTGGCACTGATTTATGTTTTCTTTGGTATCGTTTTTAAAAGGCCTTTAGCTGTGCCAGTATAATAGATTCAAATCCTGACCTTTCTCCACACAATGAAGATACTCTGTGTATCTTACCATATGACACAGGGAATCAATACTGTATTTTACTAAATGCGAGTTAATTTTACCCAGGGAAGGAAATTACTGCTCTTAATAGTAGAACACTTTTTTTTTTCCTTCTCCAAGTCAGTGAGTTTTAGGTTTGCCAAACCCTATCACTGTTTAAAAAAGGGTTTGAGAGATTTTAATAGCTAATAATAGCAGGAAACATAAAAGGACAAATCCAATTTAAGTGAAAGGGTTCCTGTGTAAGCATTACTTGTCAGTCTTTGGTCGTACTGTATAGGGACCAGCTACAGAGCAGTGGCAGCAAAGAAATATAAAGTCCAGATTTAATTCTGATACAGAGAAATACAATTTCAAAACCGGACGTCTTATCATAGGCATGTCCCATTGGAGAACTCATTTCCCTAGCAAAAGGCTGTCACTGCCATTATGTTGTACAAGGAACCAATTTACTACTACAGCTAAACAGGGTTACTGGTGCTGTTGGAACTTAAGCATTTGAAGTTATCGCTAGGAAAAAAAATAGCATTTCAAATGTCAGTGAAATGGGAAGGTATAATTGAAAAGTATCAATCAGAGAAGCAAAAGGGTTTAGAAGGCTAAGACTGCAGTTTTAGTACTGCCTTCCTCCCCTCTCTGCTTTCTCTTTTTATTTTTTAAGCTTCTTTCTCTATTTCCTTTTCCCTTTCGCATTTAACTTCAGATTTAGTATGGTAAAATAAAAGATTTTGGCTTGATACTTGTCCTGTGTCAAAAACAAAATAAATTTTGATGATTTTCTTCTATAGTATAAGTGACCATAGTTTCATGACACAAAACTCTCATCTCACCCTGCATCCAGAGCTGCCAATCTGGAAGATATCTAAATGAATGAAAAAAGCCGATATGAATTTTAGTTGCTTTTTTTGTGTCTTTTTTTTCTCCCCTCCTTCTGAAAGAAGACCCATTCACTTGAACCTCCTTTGTATAATAGAATCTTTTCCTCCATCCCAGGCTGATCATACAGAGAATTAGAGAGTGAATAAACCTTTGAGCTTTCAGGACTTGAAAGTAAAGAGAAATGGTCTGTAAAATAAATTGAATTAATTTGGTTTCAAGATATCCTAATCATGCCACTATTGCTAAATTCATTATGTCTCCACATAGAACAAGAGGGACTTTTTCAAACTGCCTCATTTTGCTATATTTTATCCTGAATTAATGTGGGGCAATATTTGGAGCATGTTTAGCTAATATCATGATCGGAAGGCTGGATTTACACAATCTGCTGCTCATATGTAGAATATCAAGCTTTCTTTCATTATTACTTTCCTTTCCTGGAATAATGGCTCCAGGGGCTTTGAAAAAACAAGATTTTAGTCAAATAGCAATTAGTAAAACAGAGCTTGTGTATAATCATGCTAAAACTTGCTTATTTTACCCCTTAAATAGGTTGCCAAATTGCATGTAGCAATTTGTCCTTTCAGCCCAACATCACTGCCTAGGTCCCAGGGACATCGGTTACTCTGAAATATCAGCACTGCTTCTGGCATTCACACACAAAGCAAATTTATCTGTTGCTTGCTGCAACTCCATGAAAGTAAAACTGCACAAGAAATTCCAATTCAGAGCACTGGCCCTTATTCATATTTTGAACCTGCTAAAAAGAGGTAGAAGTGATGTTAGAAAGTTCTGCTATGGTAGTGTAGTGTATTGTGAACATACCTATTTACAGAGGAAAATATCAGCCCTGTGTTTCACAGCAAGGAGATGAGACCTGCAAAAAGAGTCAGGCTGGAGTTCTGTGGTGACAAGTAACAAAGCCCCCATATAAGGCATTCTCCTCTTTCCACAAAACAATTTCTATGTTAAGGAAAAACATGTACTACGTATTTCTAATGGAGTTAGATTTTTCAATTTAATCCATCAGGATGGTGTACAAAA
>VYXC01001552.1:246940-301045 GCA_013397175.1 Platysteira castanea | reverse complement strand
TTTTTTTTTTTAGTGGCTGAAGAGTTTCAGAAAACTCTTGGTCAGGAATGAACCCAGGCTGTAGAAACAGAAATTTTTTTACAAAGTTGGGTTTAGGATCTGGTTGAAAAAAGCTGAGAGCTTGAGCTGAGTCTGGGAGAAAGGCACACAAGTTGCATGTCTTCTTTAGAGTTTATTTAAACTTCTCTTATTTCAGAAGTAATTTTACCTCACACAGAAGATCCTTTATCCACATTAGAGTGCAGATATATTCCTCCTCCACCACCTTTTTGATGAATTTCAATTTCAAATAACTTAACGGCTAACAGCTCGCAATTGTTCTTTATATTAATAGAAATACATAGTCTCCTTTGAAGTTCAGGTAGTAATTCAGTTCTTAAAATTCTTCTGCTGTTTATAAATGATTTGAACAGGGATGTCATAGCTTTTGATTCACCATTGCAACCCCTGTTCAGCTACATTCTCTTATTCAACTGGAAGCAACTTTTATATGCTTAGGAGTCAGATTAAATGTTGTGCTAACTAAAACCACTGAGTTGTCAATTACATTTATTTTGGACCACGGGTGCAAGGTATTAATTATATCATGTGTCCACCTCAGGAAATTAATGTGAATGATTGTGAGAAATCAGATTTTTGACTTAAAAACATTCAGAGAATTTTTTGTGTGTGTGCTAGAAAGTATGAGACTTTAAAGATAATGCCTTGCTCTCAAACGTTCTCCAAATCTCATTTCATTAAAACAGCTGCAACAAATCAGTAGTGTGGAAAGTTCTAGTGGAAAAAAAATCCAACTAAACAAAAAGTTCAATAAATTTCAAATAATCAAAAATTATTAGATAGAGGGAAAATACTTTTGCAATGAGGTGCAGTTCTGCAAATCTTTTTTTGATAGACTTCTGGCATAAAAACTCCCTTCCACTACAGATGTAGTTCATGTACTACCATACCATAGAGTGCCTTGAGCCTCCCACTGTAGGAACAATGTAAGTCAAAGTGACTGAACTGAAATGAGTCACTGCTGCTAGAACTGAAGGGAAGGAGGGATTGCTTATTTCACCAGCTAATATTGTGGAAACCTGCAATTTCTACTTTAGGTGAGTGTGAAAATTTCATAGGTCTGATTATGTTTCATGAAGCTGAAGAACTATAGATTGTTTGGAGGCATCTGCCCACAACCACCTCAGTCATGGAGGCAATGAGGGGCAGCTGTCCTATGTCATGGCATCTTACAAACAGAGCTTACAAAAATAAACCAGATTCTGTTTTTCAAAACAGTTAACAAGAAACCCCAAAAATTAAATACCATCACCAGGAGGTTACAAGAAAGATACAAAATGGAGGGAGACTAGACTGTTCACTGACAATTTCCAAACAAAAAAAAGGAGTTAATTTATGAGTCATTTTAAACAGTCCATCCAAATCTGAGCTCAGAATAGTGATATTTCTTAAATACAGTGTGCAGACAGTTGGTAAGGCAAAGCCTGTGCTTCTCTGATTGTAATGAAGGGAGGGGGGAAGAAGGCGGGCAGAAGGAGATAGAATGACAATAACACTTAAAGAATGTTTCTTTACCTTTAAAGAAGAGAAAACGTCTCTAGTAAAGGAATATCTCGTCATTTTATCTGCTCTCTAGCCATTTCTTGTCACCAGATGAATACTAGAGTGTCTAGTACAAAAGACAAAAAAGAAATATACATGCTTTATATATAATAATTCATTAAAAAAATAGAAAAGAGATGCCTGGGTTTTTCCTAGGATAAAAGGAACCAAGGAGTTTTTAAATCAAAACTGGAAGAGAGGGAAATTAACAAAAAAGCCAGAGGGAAAAACCAACGGGATTAATATTGATGCAGCTATGGCAAAAGCAAACAGACAGGCAGGGACAAGATTGCATCCAACCTCCAAAACACATGTAAAGTTGGAGCTAAAATGTCATATGCGTATGCAATTTATATGCAAAAATCTTTTACATAAAGCTACTAACTGCCAAGTCTTCTTTCACAACTTTTTCGAGGCTTGCAGTAACTCTGGGATTTTATATTCTCCCTCCGTCACCTTACTGAAGGCATGACTGTCTGTGAAGAACACGGAAACTTTCTTAAGGCCATGGTATTAAATTCTTTCTTACATTGCTGGGCTGGTGGCTCAGCAGGAAGACCTATTTTTTGCTTGTGTTCAAGCAACTTCCCTGGCAGTTATTGCCTGCAACAGACTGTAGGGAAGTTGCCAACATTTAGAAGCTCTGATGATGTGAGCCAACCTTAGACTAATAATTTTTTATCTCAATATAAGTGGAAGAATTACATAAAAATAGACAATTTTTAACAGTATGGTATTCTGTTATGAGAGAAGGCTAAATAACACGGGTGCCATATGAACATCTTTCTCCTATCTACGGCACCTAACTTTAGCATAGTCCATATGTCTATTTGTCTGATAGCTGAACTTATTGAAATAACGTGAGGTTACAAAAGAGAGTTCTAAAGCTTAGTGTCCCCAAACCTTTCAAGGTGAGACACCCATTAGTTGTAAACACTTTTTTTTTGCATAACCCTCAAAACCAATTAGCGAGCACACTGAAATTTTATGTGGGAAACTCAGACACGTTTTTAAGAGTCCAGAAATCCGGATGAATGTTGCAATCGTTTACTACTGTCCTGTGCCTCTATCTTGGTACATGCAAGAGCTTCTGCCATAATCTCTTAAGAAGCTGCAGGATGGCAGCATAGGCTGGAGAAGCAAGCCTCCAGAAAATTCAGCCTGCACACACAAGTGAGTCAGTGGTCAGCATTGGGCATGGTATACAGATGAACTGGAAACAATTATTTCATTTCCAAGTTATTTTAAACTCAGTCAGAGCAGTTTCCTTCAGACAAGAAAGATGGGCAAAGGCACCAGAAGGAGACAAGCAATGATGTTACAAACATTTTGGTTTCATTTCTTGTCTCTGTGGCTATTGTACATTGTCAGACTGTTTCGTGAGCGTTTCCAGAGCAGAGGCTCTGACATATCTGCTCCCAGCAAACAGTTTAAATGTTGGCTTTAAATTCCTTAACAGATTCCAGGCCATCATCTTTTTTAATTAAATGCAAAAAAACTATGTTAATGCAACGTTAATGTTGAGATTGTCATTGGACAGATGTCAAGAAATTCAAAGTTATGGTTCCCACAGCAACCATAATTCAGCGCCCCCCTCCCCCACTTCCACAACCACCCTCCTGAAACATATTGGTCTCAAATTGTACAACAGGCACCAGAGTGAGGCGAAGCTGTGAGAGACAGATATTGTATGTGGGACCTCTTGGAGCTGGTGCGGATGGGGTGGATGTCAGTCCTTTTTCTGAAGGAGAAAGTACTGCTAGTGGCAGCACTGGGACAGAATTGCTCTTATCTACACCTCACAGTGGTTATATCCTTGTGTAGCAGGGGTAAACTGGGAACTCATTTCACCCACTTCAGCAGTGTATCCACCAGCACACCTAACCCAGCACAAACCAGCTGTACTGTGCAGTTACAAAAATGACTCCTGTAGTCTATGTCATGGTATTAAGCCAAATGCTGAAAGGAGACAGCTAATGCCACAGCACAGCCAAAAATGCAAACGTATCACTGTAGTCACCACAGCTAACACTGCACAACGAAAGCCTCCTTTATTCATCCCAGAATATAATACACTTCATCATTATGCACCAGAGTGAACACTGAAACACACAAAGCACAGAAACAATAATTTCCAGTGAGATAACATTTTTCACAGTACAGCTTTTCAGACCCTGATCTCTCAGGCTTTGTATGTAAAGGAAAACTACAAATTGCTTTGAAAAAAAGAGCCTGTAAATTTAAAATATAATCCAATACAGTGCTAAAAATCATGAGTTTGGAAGCAGTACTGGTTTTCTGACATTTATAATTTTTCTTATATGCCATCCCAACTAACTCCTCAAAATTCAATACATTAAAAAAGAAAAAAATTCATTCACCGAAAAATCTCATGACCTCTCTCTTGATAATATCTCCTAGTGCACTACAGTTGCCAACTGCCCTTCTAAATTGTCTAACTGGAGTTAACCTAATTAAGTTAGCCAAACATTTACCCTCAATATGTACTTTCAAGTTTTCTACTTAACCTTCAGATCGGTAAAAGCACTTACATTTGTGAAAGTATATCTGTTTTTCCCAACTTTGTAAGTCTCCCTACACCTCTCTCTCCAAACCAATTTGGAGGTATTTTGGAGGACTGCTACAGCTACATAAACTAATCTTCTGTCATTTTGTGCATGCTTTTTTTAAGATCTGGAGCCTTTGAATGATTCCACATTTAATCATATAGTAAATGAGTTACATCAGTCCATCATTACAGCAGTTACTACATCTTACATTACCAGGTCCTCACCTGAGTGGAAATGATACATTTCTAGGTAAAACACCATGAGAAAAGAATACTTGTACTACTGGTGTTTCCTGACTGTATAAGCCAGTGTTGAGGCTGAGCAGAATTTGGATGCTCTACATCATGTCGCAAAACACAAGGATTGATGCTGTTGGTGGTTCTTTTCCCACCAGCTTTAAGACTGACATGGATGAGAAAGTATGCTTGCAAGAAAGTTTACATCTGCTACCTCTGTGTCCTGAGTCCCCATTTACTAGTCCGGGTTTTAGGAAGCTTCCTAAAGGCTTGCTTCCTAGTTTTTTTTCCCTAAGGAGCATGTGATGTGTGTATGGAAGAGGAAGAGAAGGTGACAGAGAGAGGGGAGAAGGCAATCATAACCTTAGGACACCCATCAAGTGATTTAATCCTATATATATGACTGCAGCTTTGCCTTTGAAAGACGAATCAAGTAATCAAGTAATGCTGCCAACACTTGCTCCTTTCTTTCAGATACTTCTTTTATTCTCAAGCTTGTCGATAGCCTAAAAGTTACATTATATCTTCTCCAGTGTTAGTGCAGCAGTTTCCCATTTGATTTCATATTCAGTTCTTATTTGTGGAAGCAGGAGGAGCTCTTTACTTTACTTGATAAATGGTAACATCTGGCTTTGTGATGGGCCATCACCAGCATGTTTAAAGAGCTGCTGACACTTCAGGGAAAACTTGGTAAAACATTTCATTTAGAGGCAATTCTAGTTATTTATTCTATTTTCTGCATTCCTCGTCCGCCACTTTATACTAGGGGCATTTGCATGAAAACAGACCTCAGCTCCTCATCTTCACATAGCATTTTTTCATCTGATGTCCTAATCACTAACCATGTTTGTGTCACAGAAATCATATCCATAGCAACCACTTATGATGTCATAGAAAATTAGAGTTTCTGGGAAAGGCAATGAATAGGGCATAATGATATTAAAAGGCCAAACTCTGTATTACACTACAGCAGTGAAAATTTGTTAGAAGCCTGTAATGGAAAACTGAATTGTGCTATTGCTCTTACATAAGCACACACAGGACTTGACCTTTTCTTCTGATTACAGAAATACAATGAGCTAAACATTCCTGAAAATCACAATATTTATATAAATATATTAACCTGTCTATATATGGAGACCTTCAGCAATTGAAAAAAAAACAAACAGGAAGTTTCTCAAATAACATGTTTGCACATTCTCTCAGGAAGCTTCTTTCTTCCAGTAGCAGCAGGTCAAGTATAGTCAGAGATGTAGACATTGTACAAACAAGGTTTCTCCAAAAGCCAAAACAAATTTTTGACTCTTATATGGATTCTTTAAGTTTTGTGCCATTATGTGCTGGATATTTGTAAGCAAATAAGTATTCCCCATTTCTTAAGCATGTGTTCAGCAGCTTAGCCATAGCTGGAAATCATAAATAATATGCAGGAACACAATACAAGGATGGAGATCTGGCCCAAGCTTTAGAATGGTGATTTATTTATATCCTGTGTTTAAATACTAAAACATTCTTATTTCATGCATTAAGCAAAATGAGTCAAAGCACTTCATCTCTATCATGTAAACTCTGTACTTTATCCATCAAAACTGCCATCAAAAAGCTGGGAGCAGAAATTCTTTTCCTTAGGTCACTGTTAGAAAGTATATGTTGCAGGAATTCCACTTCTGGCAATTGCACAAACATACCCAGAGATGAAAGGGCAGATGAACTAAGGTTCTTAATGCTGAAAGAACTAAGCTGTGAACTTAAGAACTTTTAGATATTTCCCAGGAAGTGCTGTAGGGATAGAAAAGCTGTTGATGTGTCCTCCACTCTGAGCAGTGATTCCACACCTTGTTATCACACAGGTAAGAGAGTCCACGAACACAACATTAGATGTGGTTGTTTCCTGACCCTTAATTCCATAGCCTCATACAGTGAAGGAAAACACAACTGCAGCCTTGAGAGGCCACTCTTTCCACCATTTTCCCACAAGTAAATATTACTGCAGCTGAGCTCTCCCTGAAGTTTGATACATACTGCAGCTCTTTTCATCTCTGCTCCCAACTGCACTGGAAATGCCTGTTTGTGCACTTATATATGTTATTATAATGTGCAAAAACTTGGAATTGAAAAGAAGGTAAATAGTGTATCTTTATGCTATGTTACAGTTTCTAGAAGTGCAATTGAAGTATCAATCATTCCATTCTGGCTGCATTGATCGGTAATTCTCATTTTGTAATTTCAAATAAAGCTTCTCTCCACAGCAGCAACGGCAGCACTTTCCAGCATATAACTTCAGTTCATTTTAGCTTCATGAGGTAAAGATCCTCTCTCCCCATCATTCTTGCACATCTTCTAAGTGGTAATTCCACTTTTCCAATTGGATTACTGGAATATGCCAAGTAAACAGTCACCTTTTCCTAGAGCCACAATATCTAACTAACAAGCAAATTTAGTCCAAACAGCAGCTTGGGCTGAATCCCTACATTCCCATTGTAGCTCCAGCATTTAGAATGTGGATCTTTACATACATACATATATACATATAAATAAATAAATAAATAAATAAATATAAAAAAATAAAAGTGAACCTTAGACAGTACTAACAAGAGTGATTGTTCAATTTACACTAATTTTCAAGAAAAAGGACTAGTGAAAAAAGTAAAAATGTTAAGTAAATAAGATGCACACACAGAAAAGAAAAAAAGAAAATACTGTAGAAAAACCAGAAAATACTGTGAGTGGATGAAGCCAGAAGTCAGACGTTCAAATCCTTATTTACCACATAGCCCAAGGCAAGTTACTTCTCTCTGTCCCTCAGTTTGCTCATCAGTAAAATGGGCATCATAACCACTTAATTCAACAGGCTGTTGCAATGACATACAAATTCATTGCTCTTTCAAAAGCTGTGAGCTCTCCTAATGAAGGGTTCCTTCAAGACACAAAGAATTCATAGTGGGAAATTATTAAGTAATTCATTTTCATTTAAGTAACATTTCATTTAAGTGACATTTCATTTAAGCAACTGGTTTTCATTAGTTCTGACCAACAGTTTTCTGTGATAGCAGGTTTGGTTTAGACATAAAAGCAGAAAATTCTTACAAAAATGACTAGAAAACTGACTGAAGGAGAAAGGGAGTGAGAGTGCCATTGTCAGGATCAGTATTGTATTTTTGTTAATTATTCCTATTGTATTTAAATACCATGTACCAAAATACTTCAGGCACATCAGAAATATTCAAAACAAAGAAGCGTCAGAGAAGCTTCACAAATGACAGTAAAGCTGAGTTAAGAAACCAGGACAATATCACCTAAAAGCTCCATGAATCCTGCATAAGAGACCATGTTAAAAATTAAATATAATACTTATGCGGCAATTTACGTATAATTTATGCTACAAGACCACTTTGGCATGAAACTGTGATCCAGACCACACAACGCTGTAAAGAAATCATTGCTGGAGAGCCTTATTTGGGGTGGACAAAGGGAAGAAAGAGGTGAGGCACAGAGGGATCTGGTGTGACTCATGAATCATCACACCATAGCAGAAGCCAGACAGTTTGGTCTTCCAACTCATCTGGTTAGAAGGCCATACACACACATTCACACACTCTTTAAGAATGTGCTCTGACAATGGTTGCATGCCCTCATTTTTCTTTTTCAACACATATTCACAAAATAAATGTTCAGTTCCAAAAATACCTAGCAAAAATTAAGTTACGAGCTATATATTTATGGAAAAAAAAAGAACAGTCCGGAGATCATCAGCACATGTTTTGTAAGACCTGAATTAACCCATGGACCATTGTGTTTTCACAGAGCAAATCCACATAAACACATGATGAATCTTGTCCTTTGGGGCCAGAGTTCAGCAGCTGATGACAAGGGAGACTACAAGCTGTCTGGAAGAATTGCAGCCACAGTAGAGATCCTACAGCAGGGTTTTCTCACCAAGGCAGCAGAGTACAGGAAAGGAGCTCTAGTCCCAGCTCTGCCACCACTTTTCTGATGATTTTGGTCACATCTTTTCATGACAATCACCACTCCCTCCCCAGCCTCTGAGTCTGCGCAATCTACTCAGGTTACATATTCCATAGGGTCTACTGGGACTTCTCAGCATCAATCTGATAGCAGCACTACCATCATTTACTGCCACTGCGTGACATGAGGGGCAACACCATCCAGAGACAGACTACCAAACACTCACATCCATGACAGCAAAAAGGTACCAAAGATGTAATAGCATTGTGGTAGATGACAAGAACAGGATTCTGGTGGTGGAGGGCTTAAGACTCCATCTCTCTTTCTCCTCAAGGACTTTCCTTCACTCAGTAACTCTGATGTGATTTTGCACAGGACCATTTTCCCTGAGGGACTTGATCCATGGGCTAGCTGCAGCCCTAACTACATTTCAATCCTCCTGCTCTTCTTCATGCATTAGAGGAGATGTTACCACAGAACTCCTTTCCAGAATCCAGCAGCTTCCACTGACCTTTGTCCCAACCTACTCCACTATTTTCATAAATTATTCTACTCCTCTTTCCCCTACTAAAGATAGTGCTGGGCAGAAGTGTGAGGAACTGCAACAGATGATACACCACGGAAGCCAGGGATGGCCCAGAGGCCAGCAAATGATGGCGGCCTGGCCTGGGGTCACTGCAAGCAGAACCAGAGGCTACAAGGGCAGTGGGGTCTGGAGAGGAGTTTCACATTGTGAGCCAGCACGAAGAGTCCCTGTGCCACCAGCAGCTACCAAACCCAAGCTGAAAACTAAGATCCATCAAGTACAAAATCCCTACCTTCCTGTAAAGAACTGCCACCTGCCATTGAAGTTTTCCTCAAAGTAAAAGCATACTATTATTAATCCACTTTCAAAAGTATGATCATAGAGAAAAGTGTGATAATAGACTTCTGGTAGCTTAAGCTATTATTGTTATAAGACAACAGGACCAAGGAGGAGGAACTTTACGCTGCGGGAGGAGTTTCCGCACAGTCACACTGCAGGAGAGGAGGCCAGACCAAGTCATTCAACTCCTTTGAAGACCAGAGGAAAGTTTTAACTGTGAGAGCAGTGCCAGCACCTCTTGCCTTGCCACTGGTGTGAGGGACGGGGCCTGAAGGGCAGAGGTCCTTTCACTTCAGGGCACAGCAGGGCATCTGGGGGAGGCATGAATGGGATGGGTGGACATGTTTTCTCCTTTCCATGACTGAGGCAGCAGCAGCGGACAGGAATGGAGGGGCAGTGATTCAGCCTGAGCTGGTCCTTTTGTGCCACTGTTGTCACTGAGAACTGATATTCACATACACACACACACACACACACACAGAGCCCACTGCCCACTGCCACAGCAAGCCCAGCAAGCTCTCCTGTTTGTGCCTGCTGTCCACTGTTTTACCTGAGGAATGTCTGCTCCAGGCCCCGTGTTCTGATTCCATCCTTTCATCAGGCAAGAGTGGATAACTGAGGCAAGAAAACAGAAACTTGACACATTTTATGGGGTTTTCCAATTGCAAGCTGTACCTAAATGGATTTAAAATGGCTCATAACACCCGAGCAAGTAAGGAAAGCCCTATTTATGCCCATTAAAGCTTTACCACATCGCTCCTGATCATGGAAGAGTCCAGCCAGGGGATAAAACCTCCCCATTTTTCTTCTTTTTTTAAAAATTTGACTTAACCCAAAGGTAAGGAAGTACAATTACTGACTTGTATGAGCCAGATGGAGTCTCTCCTTATTTTGTGCAAAATTTCCTTCAGTTTGGCCATAGCTAGCAGCATACAAATGACAAAATCTACTGTTTCCCTCAGCTGAAACAAGAACAAATGTTTATCTATTTAACACACAAAGAAACATGAAGAAGCTGAGTAGTTTTGCAGGCTATAGCACAATTTTACTGAAAGAACTTGACAAGACCAGTTCCTCTGCAACCAATACTTAATGACAAGACTACATACATTCATCATTTTTTTTAATCTAAGCTTTGGCATATATGAAATATTGAAATAAACTGAGCTAAGAAACAAATAAAATGTGCACAGAGCCACAAATGGGCCTTCTTTTGTTGGTTTTCTTGATTTTTTTCCCCTACTTCCCACCTCTGCGGTGTCTGCCTGCAATGATTAAGTTGACAAATGAAGTTCTGACTACTAATTAAATTGAAAATAGCAGATATACTGTGACAGTGATCTCTCTCTCCCTCATACATCACCAGTAACAGTGACTGTGTGTGGTTTTCTCTGCTCAGCTAGCCCCAAGCCCAGTGGCACAAAGCACAGCAGCTGACTTACACCGAGGAGGGAGGGAGCCACTGAGTATCTCTTCTTGCATATCAAGAGAGGAGGGGAGAGTTTAAATGTGCAACTACCAAAGCCTGGCATCATCACTGTGCTGGTGCAAGCACTGAGAGACCTCTACTTTAGCTTGTCCTTTTTTTAGCCTGGCAGAGGTTGGTTTGTCCTCTAGGACACACCTCATAGCTTGGGTAACTGGGGATCAGTGTGATGCTCTGTGCATCTGTATGCATATATTTCTCATGTCAGCCTCACAAACCTCCTCCTGACATCCCATGGATTCTAGCAGTCCCATATTGGGCAAAAGGCACTCCATACAAGGAGAAGTAATGGCAGGAAATCTCTCTCACCCATTGGGATAGCAGTGAAGGGATCACTTGCCCTCCAAGAGCACAAAGGAAGGAAAGATAGATCTGGGCTGCAGTCATCCCTGCTTTCACCACCTAACCTTAATGGCCTTTTCTAACAATTGTAGCCTTTCCTCAGACTATCTACTGTCCTAATGATTCTTCTCATTCTGTGATGTTTTATTTCTATTCCCTTGGTGCAGTCCCTTTCATCTCTATAACAGCAGAAATTTGAAAGCCACCCTGAATGCTTTGATTTTAAAAAAATGCTTGATGTATATGAGCTGTGAAAATTCTAATCCAAATCATCTCTGAAGTTTATGACTTAATAGTCAAAGAAAAATTTGTTGAATTGTTCTCATTGCACCACCTGCTTTTTTGGGATGGTCTGTGGGTTTTCTTTCAATATGTTTGCAGGAGATGACTCTCACAGACCAAAAAAATGCAAGTATTTGAAGTAAAAATGTCAACATGTTGATTTACCTATATAGAATATACACACATAAAAAAATACAAACATATTTTATGACTGGTAATATTGTAATTTGTGTTTCCATTTGAGTTAGCTGAGGTTTTCATTTTTTCCTAATTTTGAGTTAGTTCATTTGATTTTATTATTTAAGTATTATTTTATCCAATTATCTTTCTGGTTTCTTTTTCATTCACAATAAGCCATCCATACATTTATTTCCTCATGAGAGAAAATACTTCAACAATGTTTTCCAGGATTTCTGAAAGGAAGAAAATTGTAGCCAGCCAAACCCGTTTTGATGGTAGTAAGTTGACAACACCAAGAGCAGTGACAGAATAAGAAGCTCTTACCAAAAAACCAGCTACCTCTGGTTTGTTTTAATTTTTGTCTTGTAGAATTTCCTTTTCATTTTGGAAAATGTAACGAGTAACCAGCTTTTTTTTTTTTTGTAAAGTATGATTTATATTTGTTTCCAGCAGGCCTCATCTAACTGAAGCCTTAAGTGGAGCTTTGGGAGTATTTAGGCATTCTTAACAAATGACTACTCCGACTGGAAGCTTTTTGGGTCAACAATTATATTTTCATTCAGTGTTCAACCAGAGCTTCACACAACAGGAGCTGTGGTGTGCAACCAAAGCAGAACCATAATGGGTAACTTAATCTAAGCCTTTTAGGAAAATACCAAGTGAAAGTCTATTGTTGGCCCTTCTTTCCAGTCTCACAAGAATGATGGACTCCTTTGACTCCAGGGAACTTTTGCTGATACACAGGATGGAAAGTTGATGAGACAGCTGGACCCATCCATGAAAAGTTAGAGAAGTGTCTGTGCTGTAAAATGCCCCCAATCTTCCTCACACCTCTTTCTAACCAATTTAGTTTGCCTCACTGCTATGCATAGAAATACACTTTGCCCTTTATTCACCCAATTTCAAGGTTATACTCAAACACATACTGGAAGATAAAAGCTTTAAATAATGTACATTCTCTCATTGTCCTTTTCATGGAGATCACAGGTGCATGACCTCGTCCCCCAGCACAAAAAGCTGTTGTCATGGAAACAGCTCAGGATGCCAACTTGACAACAACTGACATTCAAACCAGGAGGGACACCTTGTCTCCTGCCCTCCCCCACCAAAACAGTGAGCTACAGCAGGGGCCAAATCTGCAATGTTTTTTCCTTGGCAGGGCGGCAATGTGTTCTGCTGTGAGAAGGAGGTCCAGTTGTTTCCAGCCCCACACAGCACTGCTGCACCCCAAAACTGCCTTGGTACAAGAGCATCTGACACTACAGCTAAGAAGAGTATCCTTTGCTTTCAATGCTTACTGAGATGTGATAAGGGGAAGAGGAAGCCTCCTTTCTTAATGGCTAGAATGGAGAATTTTGTACCAGATCTCTCACAGTGCCACTAAATCTGTTCCTTTCAGAGAGCCAACAGATTACTGTCTTCCTAGAGGAAAATCACTTCAGCACTGCATTTCCTTTTCCTGCATGTAAAATGGGGATAACTGTACCTATGGCAAGCCTCAGATAAAGAGCTTTCAGTAATCACTATTGTAATCCATTTTTTTTCTTATTCTATTTCCAGTTGTATCGATACTGTGGTAATAACTCACCATTTAGCTCTTCTAATAGAGTAATAAATAGTCCAGGAAGCAGGAGATAGACTTCTGGGCAAACATGTTCAAAAAGTGGATGCACATTCCAGAGAGAAATAAACTCAAGGGAAAGGTCTCTTATGTATATTTTGTCCCCTAGGAGATTTAATTGGAATGAACTATAGAGTTAAAACACACCCGCAGTCTTTGCCTCCTCCATACCTAAGCATTGCAGAATGTGTGAAATGTGGTACATAACTTTAAAGGAAAAAACAAACCTTTTTTTGTATACATATATATCTACTCACATATATATAAAAAAAATAAATATGTATCATTGTGACTGGGGGAAGGGAAACAAAACACATACAACAGCATTTACTTTCCTGGAGGCTTGTGCATATTCTCGTGCCTGAATGCTGTCTTGTGATCTCTACATAACCTTTGAAACACAAGTGCATATTTCACCCTTGCAGACTAGCACAACCATTTTTTTGTCATTCCAATTTCATTTCCAGTGCGGTGTGGACTGCGGGCTCAGCAGTCACTGGAGTCTGAAGTGACTCTTGGGACCTCCTCACTGTTCTATATGCAAATGGCCCTGCACCTGGGCAGCCGAGCGGGCTTGCCGACAGTTTAGTTATGCAAATCTGATTGATCGAGAGCATATTGCAGAAGAACACACGCAGGCCTGAGACACTGGCAGCTATATTTCACTGGCTAAATTCCCGAAGAAAGAAAAAAAAATTAAATGCCAAGCATTTTGATGCATATTCTTATCAACCCCTGAAGTGCTCTAGCGTTTATTTCGGTATATTTTCAACACTTTGCTTAAATGTTGTTAATGCAATTTCTTGTGCTGTTGCTGAATTCACAGAAGGGCTTATTTTCTGTGGTTTTGGTTGGTTTTTTTTTATTTTAAAAAAACCCCAACAACAAAGGGACAAACAAAGACCCAAAACAACAACAAAAAATAGTTACTATGATGTCGCAACACAATAGGTCTGTCAGTTTATTGGAAATAATTCTCCAGGCAAATGGAGTAAATGCAGTGTTAAAATATAATTAGGTCTTACAGTACAGAGGAGTGCAAAGAAACTGATGTACTAGCACAAGTTGCCCAGACTTTATTCTTTCTGCAACAAAAGGTAAAACAAACAGAGGGAATGTAGATTACATACTGTCACCCAATGTCGAAAGCACCTCTTTCTATTTACTAAACACTCTGTATAAAAATGCAGGGAAGGAAAAGAAAAAAGAAGACAGAAAATAAAAGAATCATCTCGGATCAGCTTAAAATAATAAATTCATTTTTTATTTAACAGAAAAAGAAGAAAATAAAAGAAAAAATGACAACCCACCTATTTGTGAGCATGTGGAAACCTCTAATAGAGAATACGCTTCAGGCATCAAGTTAATCTTGGTTTATTGCATACAACTGATTTATCTTCATTTATAAATGAGTGGTGAGTCCTGGTTCTAATATTTGCATTTCTTGTAGTTGTGTTTATGTACTTTAATGCCTTGGGGAGCCATTCATGGCGTTGAAATAACACGATTTTTATTTTCTTTTCCCCCAGTTTTTTCAACAGCAGATACAGACTATTTCAATGTCTGGATACTGCTAAAGCCACTGGGAAGAGACATTAAATGAGACTTTTCAATCACTCATTTTATCTTTTCCAAGTCACATTGTGATAGAGTTTTTCAACAACAAGAGGGCTAATCAACCTAAATTCAGAATATACATTTTTATTTATTTAATGTTGGGGGGTTTTTTGTTTGTTTGCTTCTTTGTTTGAAACAGTCTCTTCTCAGCCAAGTCTTGGGTTTGGTGGTTCCACAGCTAAGGACTTAGAGTTGCACAGATCCCAAACCAGAGAAGAGAAACTGTCTCCAGTGGTATGCTTAAAATGACTAATGCAGCAGAGTCTGGTCTCAGTTGGAGTCACGACACATTCCACAAAACAAATTGCTACAATAGGCCGCTAGACAAACACCTATTAGTCTGGTCCTACAGAATATGAATCCACAGAAACTCTCCCAATAAGATATATTTCCACTGTGAATCAGTGCATTAAGTTCCATACTTCAGAATACTTTTACATAAACATCAATTAAAATATGCATTTTTTGGTTTAACCGGAAAAGACAAAGTATTTGATTTTTAATCTCAGAGTTAAATTTGCCTTAATCTCAAAAGGACTGCGAATAGAACAAAATTCCTTGGTAACAGAAGATTGTCCAAAAGCATTCTTAGAAATCCCCCTGAGAAATATAGTTAAAATTTCTAGAGAGGAGCCCAAGTTATCTAAAGGACTTGAAAAGCCAAGCAACCCTACTGGAGCAATGTTAGAGCACATCTTATTGAATAGAAAACATTTCTCTGCACGTTAAGTTGTATTGCCTTTGGCAGAAACTCTTCAGCTGCAAATTTGTCCAAGGAATGACATACAGTACACATCAGAGGAGTAATGAAGGAAAGAGGCTTAGATGGGCACTTTGCAGCTGACGGGGAGCTGTTATTGAGCCTTGTCTGCTGCATTTAGCAAAAGGGGGAAAAAAACCCCAACTGAAACAGAGGGACCATCTTTGTGTGTCCCCAACTCTTACTACCATCTCTTTTAAACAAATAATTAAATAAATAGTTTTAAAAAATAGCCATCTGACAAGCAAAGCCTAGCCAGAGGGTCAAAAATGAAAATCCTGGGAAAGGTCAAGTTTAATCTCTACCCACGATGCCCTAGTGCATCCCTCACAACAGCTGACTAACAAAAGGGGCTCAGCACTGTGACTGACAGAATTCTTAATTGTATCCACTCATTCATGACAATTTGATTAAAATATTACGCCAAAGTCTCACCCCCTGTTTGCTTCGATCCTCCAAATCTAATTTTGAATTTTCAGAAAGGAGATTACCTCCACAAGCATGACTGGGATGCTATTAACTTCTACTTAATCTTTATTACTGATGTGAATTTAACATATGTATGGCTTCGTCTCGCTCCTGTTGTTTTCTCTCTAAAGTAACGTCTAGGCAATATACAAGTGGCGGACATTAATTTTCACTTTGATATTCTGTCATACCAAAGCTCATACTTTCATATGAAAATTTAAAGATGTACTTTCTTAATACCATGGCACAATTAGACTGCATTAAAAAAATAAAAAACCCAAACATGCACGTGCTTCCTCCAGCCCCCACCAAAGAAAAGAACAAAGCCCCACTGAACAGACTTCAAAGTATTATAACTTTTCACTGTTATCTCCAGCTATATCCCCTTCATTACAGGAGCTGTTCCAAGGACTGACAAGAACTCGTAAATTTTACTTAATGCCAATAATGCAGACATGAAGAATTCAAGGAAGCAGTCAAAATTTCTAACCAATTTAGATTATTCGCAAATTCATGAAACTAGTAACTGAATATGGCCACTGTTACCTGTGTCCCCATTTCAAAACATATTTGAATAAAAGATGTGATTTAATCTTCAAGATGTTTACTCTACTCCCACACTCCATTTCTCCCCACAAGTAACACAACGAATTGACACAACCAGCTGCAATTACGTGTACAGGAGTATTCACAAACCCACTGAACATGAAACGTTTCTCATAAATAGACTGGTCCAGAAAAGAATTCCACTGAAAATGTTATTTTATTTCCTTCCCTTTCCCCCAGAGGATCAGAAAAATATCTTTTGATATCTTCTTTTGCAAAATATTTTTCATCATTTCTGTCCATGTCTACTTACTGTTATCATAAAAAGAGAAGAGAAGCAATAGATTAATCTTCCTAAATTCACATGCAGTGACTTCCTAATTTGCCTGACCAACTGCTGCTCCCATTAACAGGGGAGTATTTGGACTTGATTCAAACTTGAGGGAGGATATCACCTCCAGTCATTTAACATGTATACCACTTAAAAGGAGGTGTAGAACCACCCTAAGTGTCTCAAATCCCATACTACCTGGACAATCAGTGATAGACTGATATCTAGAAGTAACGTCTGGAAGAGGTTTCTCAGAATACTTTTCCACATTTCATACATTTTGCTCAAATAAATATTTGCAGTACTTTTCAGAATTTGCTTTTTTTCTATTCAAGGAAAATAATCTGTATCTCTGAAACGTTTTTCAGCATTTCTCCAGGACTGAAATTATACTCACATTCAAAGCATTTAAGACACTTCTACCACCTGTGTACATGGGACTACATGCATATTCTCTCTAGCCTGTTCTTTCTGTTCCTAACACTGTCATGAGACTCAAGAACCTCTAGATAGGGGAACAGCAGCACACTAAAGAGCTTCCATGTCTTGCAAAAACTTTCAAGTTTTCTGAAGTATTCCCACTGCAGTTGCAGAAATACAAAAATTATCTGAAGTTGCATCAGGACTGGGACAATATGAATGAACACTGAAAATACAAATCTCTCTGGTCCATTCCAGAGAAATCCCTACTTCGACTGATTTCACCATAGCTTTTACAGGATTGATACATAAAGGACCATGTCACAGTAAGAAAAAGAAATGTACAACAGATCGGCCAATCTCATCCTCAAGGAGGACATTCCACCCCAACTCCAAATCTCACTATTTGTTTAACCCTTGGTATGACAGTACAATGTATCAACGCCCAAAAGCTTCTCAATGCCATCAGGAGTACAGATGCAACAGATTGAGCACATCATGGTAGCTTTGCTACCCAGCAGTGACTCATGAAAGAGTGGATAAAAACTTCAAAATGTGAGCTCTGCTTCTCCCTTGCAAATGAACAGTAGAACTCCTGCACCCTCAAAGACCAAAAAGCCAGTTTCTTGTTAGAAGTGCAGGAAAGGAAAATGTACACGTGTTTTATTCTCTGAAGACACAATGTTTTCTGGGAGCTTTCTGAATAATAAAGACCGGAAGCTGAGCAACACAGCCATATTGCAGGGGCAGACTTTTCAGGACAGGTTTAATAGACAGTAGCTTTTTGTTTAAGGTCACATTACTTGCTTATACAGAGATATTACTAGACATTCCTCTTTCTTTTGCCAGATTTTTAAGAACTGCAAAATAACATCAGTTTTCCTAGCTGTCTGCCTCTCACTTTTCAGTAAATCACTGCTGGGGAGACATGCACTGTCTGCGCAGGAAGAGCAACACAGGGATCTCCCCCATATCCCTTAAGCACAGGGTCACTCGGCACGCTTAACGACATTAAGAAATGCTCCAGCTGGCTTTGATTCACTCTCTCCAAGAAAATGCATCCCCAGCCACCTATCTCAGCCTCCTCCACAAGTTTTCTACTGCAGAAAAGTCAGCAAAGCAGTTCCTCTGTTGCTACAAGACCAAAGTATCTAGACCCAAAGTTAGCCCCTAGGTTTGAACAAGTGTGATTGCACCAGGGCAGGGTGATAAAATCACCAGGCAGTTTCTGACACTGTCTCAATAACTCAGGTGAGGGAGAAAAAAGACTTACAGTCGCTGAGGGAAAAGAAGCCTCACCACACATAGCTCCTGTGAGGCCATAGGTTCTGCCTCAGGATTCCCAAGGGAAAAATCTCCCCAGTAACAAAATTAAGTCCCTTGTAGTGTTTCACCCTAATTTTCACACAGGCAGTGGCTGTGTATTTGAGTTAAATCTATGTGCAACAAAAAATTACTAAGTGTGGAGGGAGAGATGGCCACTAACAGCACGTCAAACCATATTTCTCTGACTGTGGTAAATCTCCATGGAATGTGGTCACTTTGTGGTTAGCTGTCCACAGTCCTGGATATCAAACTGGAAGCTACTTCCAACAACTCCAGTCTACTGGATGCCAAATGGAGTGTCCCACATCACCTAAACCACGTCTCCAGAGAGCTCTACACAAAGGGTCACAAGATCTGGTTCTTCCCCCATCTATCTCTAAAATCAGGAAGGGGATTTTTCCTTGCTGTAATCTTTGCAGTTTTCTTCTTCGTCTCCTAAGGTCATGTTATATTACAGGACTCGTGCAATTGCAGCAAGAGAAACACGGATAAACACTTAGTCATGCTGAGCCTCACTGCAGGCAGCAACCACATTAATACAATGCTTGCTCCAACATGCCTGAGCTCCCCACAAGGTTTCTCCACTGGACAACTGATGGTGAGAGGAAAAATAGTCAAAAGCCTAATGGGAGCATAAAAAATTAAAAAATAAATAAATAAATAAATAAATAAATAAATAAATAAATAACAAATTTCATTCAGATTCAAAAGCAGATTGAAGAAATTAAGGCCTAAATAAAGAGGTAGAGCATCCTCTTATACAGTCCAAAGACAGAGAGTAGAAGCTGAATATACCAGGGTTTTAAAGTCTCCAGATGATTATTTCTAAGTAGGCATAACAGTACTTTGAAAATTTATTTTTACCACTGTATACACAGAGAAACTTCACTCATTTTCTGAACTGAAGGGGAGCAGCACCTTTTCCCATACCTGGAGGCTGTGTACCCTTGTAGGAAGAATCTCAGATGTTAATTCTTTCATGGAGTTTACTTGAAACAAGGAACTAAAAATCAAACAAACCACCTCTCTCTCCCCACACATATCTCTAGATGTCCAATCCCAGTGCAGAGGCAGGACCTTTCTTAGGAGTATCTGTTTGTTTGAAGGATAATACTAAGCAGTCATTGCTTTTCTAAATATAACTGGGAGTTTTCAGTTTATTGCTCTGGTATCCAAAGAACTGAAATCAAAATGGGGGAAAGAGAATAGGACACCCCGCAAATACTCCAAGACCCAAAGCAAACTTGACAGCTCCTTAGGAATTCAACCATTGTTTGAAAAAAACCAGCCGGCATTCTGTTCCCCGCATGCCAAATGGTTTCCTGTCATTTCCAGTAGGAATTTTTCTTTTTTTTGCCAGTTCACAACTGCCTTCTATTGTCAATGCTGTGAATAGCCAACAACAATTTAAAGTAGTGGGCTCCTATCAGCATTGTTCTCCTGTTCAGAGGCACAGAGAACAAGAATACATCTATGTTTTCCATACAGTGTAGAAAAATGTAATTCTCTGTTTAGTGTCATATCAACAGCTCGTGTCGCAGTTCATCGCCATGGGCAATGAATGACAGACTGAGCTGTCCATCCTGACAACGTGACCAAGATATCTGTGGTCGAGACTGCTATATCATTTTTCCCCTTTCCAAAAAATGTTGCCAGAGCAATCTCGTATTTTTGTTCCTTTATTTGTTTCTTTATCTAAATACAAAGTACAGATAAAAATGAAATTGAGTTCATTAAACAAACTGCAAATAATGTCTTGATAGCATAGGAAATGTTACATTCCCCGCAATTTAACATTGCAGCATGTGCTCTCAATGGAGCACGGATTTCTTTATAATACTAATAAAAATAGCTGTAGTCCCATTCTTTCAACAAAGGCTTCCCCCCACCCCAGCAATTCAGTAGAATATATCTTATTTTCTAGTATAAAAGGAAGCTTTCTTTTTCTTTATAGGTAGCAGGCACATCACAGTTAACAATATGTTGCTGAAGAGTGATTAACTCCAGGTACTATAGGTCTGGAACTGGCAATAAAGAGGTAGCTTGGAGCTGTGCACTGAAAACAGCATTTATTCAAGAGAAGAGGAGAAATGAAACAAAAGTTTGACAATGTTAGAAAAGAAATGTAAGAAATAGGTTGAGGCAGCCATGGCACAGCAATGATTTACATGCCGTTAACGTACAGTGGCTGTATGTTGTGTTCAGGACAATATTTAAATAAAAGCAGCGTAAGCCTTGGCAGCTTGTGTATTAACACACTGAATTTATGTTGCCTCCAAGGTAAAGAGCATCTTCTTATTGTAACATATACAGGAATTACAGTGTTGGGAGCATTTTTGGCAGTATATTCTACCTTAAGCAGGGCTTACTGGATTTGTTTCAATTTATTTTTACTTTGCCATCATTTCTTGAGTGTTTTCATTTGTTTGTAAGTTGTTGAGTATGATGATAATTTTTTCTTTCTACTACTTCAGACTTAAAACCTTTCCAGCAGAGGAAAAAAGTAAATTTACACAGGCGACAAGGGAAAGTAGAGGTTTTAGTTTAACAGATAGTTGGAGTTGATGGAGTAGGGGTATCCAGGCTGCAGACCTGTGGCACGAGAGTTTTCCTATCATGCAGTGGTTACCTCTATACGAGCTGCAGACTGGTGCTGTGGAGAACAGAGACAACGGTGATGTCTCTGAACAGGGCTTTTGACACTCTGCCAGCATCAGTGTCATCTCTGTCTTGATCCTCCTTTGCTTTTTACATGGCTCTCCCAAAACTATCTGAGCTGCCAGGTAATGTTGGTCATAGGGGGATCTTAGCAGCTGGCTGTTTTGTGACAAATGACACAGAATCAGCAATAGTACATGACCTTTATGGACTCTGGCTGTCTCTTAGAAGTATGTGAAATATTCACAATGAAATACAAAACCTACTTGAAATTCAAGTTGCTCCTCAGACAATTACTATGGAACCAAAAGACCTAACTGCCCTGTATTGGTGAGATATTTATATTTCTACTGCCCCCATAAAGTTCTCTGCCTTGTGCATCATTATAGAAAATAACAAGTCAGAGCTTTTTTTAAGTACAAGACCCATCATAGATGACTGTCTGAAGTACAGATGAATGACAGTGAAAAAAGCAATCCCAATGGTAGGTAGAAATATGATCTGGAGGCATAGCCTTGGAGCTGAGGTGTGAAACCCTTCAGACTCAGCCAAAATAAACCACTGCTGCTGTGGGGGGAATGTGGGGAAAAGGCACATAAAATTCAGGCATTAGTTCAGGAAAGCAACTGCAGCATTTGCTACTAACTTCTGAACAAAGCACACTGAATCAACAATATAAGTAAATCATAACATCTTCTGCCTCCCAGAGCAAAAACGCTAATCATGTTAGGTTCCTCTGAACATCTGTCATCCTCTACAGTATGGAAAAGGGTGAGTTTTAGATCAGCAGACTCCAACTCTGTCAGATCAACTATAAGGAACTCAGTGACGTACTTCAAGGGCCTCTTGTTCCTCTTCTTTCAGATGACATGTCCCCTTCCAATTTAATTGAGTAGGTTTCCCTGCCCAAATTCCTTATGCTATTATTTAGCATCACAGGCAGAGGATATAGTTCTGGGCATTAAAAGGTTGTTGTAGGGAAATTAACAATCCCACCAGGTTTAAGACCTCTACATGTGCTGTAATATGCCTGGTAGAAAAACAGGGACGATAACAGTCGGATTGGAGTTCTGTATTTGGCAGTTACAATTCAGGGGGACTGTACAGCCTCTTATATAACTTGATAAAATGCCACTTCAGAAAGTGAAGAATATGGGCCTGGGGCAGATGAATTTTTTTATTTAAAGATATCAACTGTAACATGAAAAAGGAAAATTAAAAATTTTAATAGATAGATGCCTCTGCAAGAGAAGGAAAAAAAATCTTCTGCATTTCTGATGACTGGGAAGCAACCTGGACTGCAATCTAGGGCCACACAATCCCTCACCTCCCCTCCTTCCAGCAATTAGGAAGATATAAAAGACTACGTCCTTGCCTTCATTTCCAAAATAGTTGATTTTATCACAAGACAATTAACATACTTCAGGAACATTCTCATAAAGGCATGGGACAAGTTTCTTCTTTAAAACACGATATAGGCAAAATTAACACCATAACCATCATCAGTGGTTCCTCTTTCAAAAAAAGCTTAATTGCTTTGCTTCCAAAAGAATTTTGCAGAAGAAATAATAAATGTCCTCTATGGCATTACAAACATAATCTATTTTTATATTGATCTGTATGCTCCAGTCCGGGCCTGAGAACACTTTGGATGCTGTTGTCATCAGCAGCTACTGCACTCAATGAAACATTTACCCTCTCAAATAAAGGTTTTTCATCCCAAATCAGGTTCAGTCCATCTGACAGAGGTTCCTAAATGCTTAGGAAAGGTGCAAAACCTTACACTGGAAAATCAGTCTTTTACAACTGTGAAGAGCACTGACCTCTGAGGTAAAAATTGATGTTGTTTAATTCCTCTCTAATTGTATTTTCTGTTTCTGCAAAAGATAAAATGTTGTTGCCACATGCAAAATGCATACAACTCACTGTAGCTGATTGTATATTATCCATAGGCCTGGTTTTCCTTTTCCAAAAAAACCTACAATTGTCTTTGACTACTTACATTTTTTTCCTCTACCAATTCCTCTAAGCTGAAAAAAAAAAAAAACCACTAAATCAAAACAAAACAAATAAACCAAACCAAACAAAGCAACAACAATGAAACAAAAAACTTGCTAGTAACACTTTGAGAGTTTCTCACACCAACAGAAAGAATAATTTTAAGTCAATAAACTACCTACTTAGAGTGTACAAGAGATAGTTCTGATAATATGTCTTGGTGGCCAGAATGTAAAAAGTTTGTAGTTTAAAAGGCTGAAGAAAAGAAGCCTGTGCTACTGCCAGAGCTGAAAGGTTTGACTACTGAGTTTAGCAAGGAGAAGGATAATAGAGGGCTTCAGTCAGATTACAGGCATGCATAAAGGAATAAGACTTCTTCTGGTTGTAAAAGTAGCCTAAACCAGAAGACAAAAAATGGTATCAGATGCCAGGCAGAATGTGTATCGACACTGATAAATGCAAAAGAGAAATAAGACACAAATTTTGAAAGCAATTAAATATTGAAACATCTTGCTTTATGATAAGCTCTCATCACCTATAATCCTCAAAACTAGTTTAACCAGACAGTTTTGCTGAAGGATATTCTTTGACTCAGGAATCATCCAATGAAGTTCTGCAACTCATGCTATATATGATCAGTAAGATGTTAGACTAAGTTGTCACAACAGTCCCTCCTAGACTTAAATTCTTTAAGAATTTGGAATTATCATAGCAACCATCCTCTTCTCTCCACCTGATGGTTATTCTATGGGAGAATGACATAACACATTTCTGAGAGGTACCAAAAGCTATTGCATGGTCACAAAAATCTGTGAAAAGGCATGAGGTAAAGAAAAATCTGTGCAGATAAAGTGACCTCCAGAGTGAAAGTTAAAAAAAATAGATTTTCAGATAAACTGATGCAAGAGCATATGATGTTAGAGCACAAACACAAAGTGCATGCTGATTATAATATGATTTAAAATATTCCTTCAGGAGAGGTTTTATAACACTTAAAAGGTCCTGACAGCTCCCTGTCAAGGTATGTCCATGTTATTAAGTTGTAAAGCAACTGTCTTGCTCATAAAACAATCCAAACTGGAAAACACATGGTGGACAAAGCCAAGGACAACAGCAGAAATCAGTGCTGAGCCCTGGTTTGATGATGTGTTGAGATGTGCCTCCTAAGAACCTGCATTAGCTTTGACGAGCCACATCTTCATGCAATTCATCTTCATCACGTTGAAACACGAACAAATAAATACCAGGAAAATAGAAGCCCTGCAAGGAGGAGGCAACACTGACAAGAGCATCACTAGGATAAATTTCCCAAGTCACTCCCAGAGCTGAACACTAGAGCTACAGTAAGTGAGAGACAAGATGACGATCTGTAAAAACCTTCTGTCACTATGTCAAGTGAATGCAGTGGGACCATTTCATGCCTGTGTTCCAGCCAGTGTTCGGGCTTTTCTCCATCCTTCTCTGAGGCAAATTCTGTGCTCTGCAATAACTTCCTGCTCTCTTCACCATACATCCTTTACATCCCTTCATCTGATCTTAACCTGATACTAATCTATCATTTCTTTTCCAGGAACTTCATCATAGTCATGGATTGATTTTTTGTACTCTGCAATTCAGTTCTCCATTCTTCTGTTGTTTCACACACTCCCCATCTCGTTACTATACTTCCCAGCCTCCTGGTTTTCATTCTTGCATTCAGCTCCATATTGTAGATACAAATGATTTTGTTTTCATCATCTTTTCTTAGGACCATTATTATGTTTGCTACATATTTTTTTACTTTTCCAGCTTGATGTGTTCAAAAATCTTATACTATGCAGCTTTGTATTTTCCCCTGGCAAACTGGCCAAGCTTCTTAAGACTAGACTAAATTTGTCCCAGCCAGTCAGAACAAAAACATGACTTTTTTCCTTCTGTTATCTGAGCTAGTTCTTGGTTCACCTGTATGTAAGAGCTTACATAATGAATTTCATTACAGCCCACGAATCTGGTTTTCTAAAGTTTCTCTCACATCTGTTCTAATGGGATAACAGAACGCTTGAGATTCTTCAGTGTGTTTAGACTGAAAGTTTTTCTTGGAAGTCTATTTATCTCCTTCACAAGTACTTACCATTTGCATCTGCTCTTGGTCATAATGTGCTTTATTAAAAAAATCCTGAAACTAAAAAAATATCCACGGACTTTAAGCAGTTCCCAGTTTCGAAATGCATCACAGATTGCAGGAGCACACTGACAGACCTCAAGACAGTTTGCATTAGTCCACTCAGACTTCCATGCTGCTATGTCCAGATTACACAAGACATGTTTAAACTCCACGTGTTGTATAGCCTGAGCTGGGAGAAAACAGTCCCCTAATTTGCCCCAAAAAACTGAATAATCATGTCAGGATTCAAAGTGAATGGAGCATGTAATGTTTCCCTCATTTCCCCATTAATTTTTTGTCTTTTGTCTGAAAGTTCAAGCAAGTTTGAGGCCCCATTGTTCTGACTGCTCCATGTGCTGCATGTGACTCCCTCATGTGATCCAAGGAGAAGTAGAAGGCAGTAGAGGTCCAAGCCTTGTCCTTATATGAAATGAATGAGACAACTTCTGGGTGCTTTGCTGCCTGCAGGGCAATATGCCTTACTGCAGTACTATGTCTCAAGCTCCAGGATGCTTTCTCACACATCTTTATTCTCTCCTTCCCAGTTCCCAGGATGGTACAGAGCAAGATGTTGGGTACTGTTGAGAACTAAAGGGTTGGAGGGGGAAAAAGGGCTACATAGTTCTTATACTGCCAATGGCCAGCAGCTGTACTTAGAGAGAGAAGATAGCTGAGGTAATAAAAGCTTAGCTAAACTTTCTGCACATAGAATAGGTAACCTTTTTAAAGGTTAACAACAAAAAAGACTCTAAAGAGGTACAACTAGGAAGATGGATATACATCTTCAATAACAAGTGGACTGGCATGACCCTGGCAACATCAAGCTCCCCACGGTAGCTCTCTTTCTGTCATCTTGGGTATCACTTATTTTAATAACACATTTACTGATGAGAGTAAAACTAATGTAGCATGAAGAGAAGGATGGAATAGAAGGCATCTTATTTGTCAATACATCGTCACTGTCATCCTGCTTTGGTAATAAGGTGAGATATGAACAGCAGTCTGATTTTCGAAAACACCATGCACCAGCATGTCTCTTCATTTTCATCTGGAAGTGTGGGAGATCAGAAGTGCTGAACAGAAGTTTTCATTTATTGATTTATTGATTTTTTTCTCCCATAACTTATACATTTGTTGTCAATAACTTTATCCATTTCAGATTAATTTCAGAATCTATTAAAATAAAATATTTATGTAGTAACATATCTAATTCTCATGATTCTACCACTATATTGATATTTTTAGGTACCTTCTTTATAGTATAGCTCATGCTAATAAGGCTGCTATTATTTTTTCAGAAAGCATAAACACTCCAGTTGGAAAGAAGAATTTGAAAATATAGCCTTTGAAAACAGGTAGGACAATATTTTGCTGCATGTCTTGGGAGTAAAGAGATTTGACTCACGATTTTTGAAAATCTGAGGTCAGGAACAATTTGCAGATTGTTTTACTAAACCACAAAGTAATAATAATAATCAAAATCTTAGACAAAAGTTATTCTGTTGCTTCTACTGAAGAGAGATTTACCTCCATTTCCCAGGGATTACCAATATAATAGTCTTTAATAACCTGCAATTGTCAGACAAGTATGTTTTATTCCTGCACTTTAACAATAGCCCAAAAGTGCCAAAAGCATTTGCATTTATCTTCAGCCAGTGAAGTAGATGGCAAGACCAGAAGGAGCTTTATCTAACAATAGCTCTGGTGCCTTACAATTGTCTTAAATATTTCAACAAAGAGATACCTCAGTGTATTTCCCTGGCTACCAATGATTTGCCAAAGGTCAATAACTTTACCTTTAAAACCCAACTGATTTCTAAAGCTTTTCTTGCAGTTAAGAGATTAATCCAGACTCTTATAAACATATTTATGAAATAAGAGCAAGGGACTTCAGCCTGGCAGTTTGGAATGTAACACCATTTTGTATCTATATTATTTTTGGGATTAGAAACCATTAATTTATAAAATTGTGCTGTGGAGCATAAGTGGCAACAGCTGCAGCTATCTGTTTGCTGTCTTTCCACATGGGCTATTTTCTGTGTAAGATATGCATGAAGAACACAAATAAATGGGGTGCTACCTCTTTAGACAGGGCCTGGCAAATTTAAAATAAAAAACTAAAAAGCATGAACCATGCTTGCCTTAAAATTATGAACTTAGGTGTTAATAAAAATGGCATCATAAGGCAAGTCCTTACACACTTCCTGTTTCTGTAATCGATTCTTCTTCATGCACAAACTAATACAATGCCTCTTCTTATTATGTCACTACTGTACATGAAACATTTCATGCATGTAATATTAATCCCAGACACAGGCCTTTGAGAGAATGATGGTACTGNAAAAGAAAAAAAAAATAACCTCAATGAACTCAGCCTTTAGGCCTTCAAAAGATTTTTATTGTTAAGAATTGTCACTCTTGATTTCACAACTTCAGAATATTGCACTGTCAGTAAACCATTCATTCAAATATAAATATCTAACAACAGGTAATTTAATTAGGAGGATCAGGCATGTCTCTACTTCTATTCCTTCTTGATAGTCTTATGGACTATGTGAACTGTGCCCCATGCCAGGACACAGTTCAACAAGAGAATACATTTTTCAGTAGATAGAACTTTGCTAGACTGTAATCATTCCTGATAATCCCTCTGTGGTGGGTTGACCCTGGCTGGATGCCAGGTGCCCACCAAAGCCAGTCTCTCATTGCCCTCCCCAACTGGACAGAGGTTTCCTTGGCCAAGATTATTTACAGGGAGCCTGATCCAGCACAGGCTTCCTACAGGGTCACAGTCTCCTCTGGGCACCCACCTGCTGCAGTGTGGGCTCCTCGAAGGGCTGCAGGTGGATCTCTGCTCCCCTGCAGTCCTCCAGGGGCTGCAGGGGCAAAGCTGCCCCTGCTGGTCCACAGCATCCCTGGAGCAACTCCTCGCTCTCACTCTGCACTGACCTGAGTGTCTGCAAAGNAGAGAGAGAGAGGTTTCTGAATACAGCTCCAGTAATGCTCTCAAGTCCCAAAACAAAACTGCAACTATATTTAAGCCCATGGCTTTTCAACAGTACATAAAAGTAAATCTTTGGACAGTTTAATGATGTGGACAAGATGACTGAGAGAATCAGAATGAGACACACTATGTGTCCCTTTCAAATCTGATCTATAAAAACCCAAAATAAACCAAAACTCAGTTACCTGGGTATTCTTTGTACTTTACTTTTCACAAAACTTACCTTTTTAAAGATTTTATTCCAAAGTGAATCTGGGAAAATGAAAAGTTTTGATNGCCAGGTGCCCACCAAAGCCAGTCTCTCATTGCCCTCCCCAACTGGACAGAGGTTTCCTTGGCCAAGATTATTTACAGGGAGCCTGATCCAGCACAGGCTTCCTACAGGGTCACAGTCTCCTCTGGGCACCCACCTGCTGCAGTGTGGGCTCCTCGAAGGGCTGCAGGTGGATCTCTGCTCCCCTGCAGTCCTCCAGGGGCTGCAGGGGCAAAGCTGCCCCTGCTGGTCCACAGCATCCCTGGAGCAACTCCTCGCTCTCACTCTGCACTGACCTGAGTGTCTGCAAAGCTCTTCCTCTCACATATTCTCACTCCTCTCTGCTGCTGAAGTTGCAGTTGTGCTGAAACCTCCTCTTCTTAAATCTGAGAGGCACTACCAACATCAATGATGGGCTCAGCCGCTGGTGGGTCCAGCAGGCATTGGCTGCCCTGGAAATGGGGGAAGCAGCTCACAGCTTCCCATAGAAGCCAGCCCTGTAGCCCCTCCACCACCAGAAGCTGGCCACACAAACCCAATATACCCCCTTTGGAACCTGTCACGCAGTTATTTTCTTGTCTCATTGCCTACAGTTTCCAAATCCTTCTAGATATTTATTTCACTCTTCTTTCTTTATAAGTGTTTCTCTCCATCTTCCCCTTTCCATCTCTATTATTCTCCACTTACTGACCTCTGAGGTCATACACTGCAGTCCCAGAATGGTTTGTGGTGTAGTAGTTGTGGTCTCACCTCTGGACTGTGAAGTAGTGCTTTGCACACACAGGCCACAAAAGACCACATATTAGATAGAAATTAAAGGCTGCTCTTCAATACCAATAACTTCCCACTGAGAAGAGGCATGTACTGCTGGAACAACAAAAAAAATACTTGTGCTCAGTATTGGGTGAGAACAATGTCCAATTATAGGCTTCTCTTGCAAAATAAATTAGAATTTCAATGGGGGTATCAACTAATTATCTCCCAGAAAAAAGGGGCTTTGATTTGATGTCAGTAGGGCTAAAGGAATATTTAGCTCCATCATTTCTGTATGAAAATAGGTCCTGCAGTATCAGGACACTAAAAAGTGCTTAAATAGCCATGGTCTCATATAGTAAACTTGCTACCTTTTGCCATTTGGAATAATGTATGGAAAATTACCAAAGCTGCATCACAGGATTAATTACAGACTCATCACAAAATTCTAAAACCACAATACTTAGGCAGGTAAGCAAGCTCTCTAATAGATTTAATCAGCTGTCGGATAAAGCCTGAAAGTAGTAGATATGATGTAAAAAGAGATCAATGAATTTGACTGGGCTACAATTCTATTCACCAGGCTTTTTTCTTGGTGAAAAAATAGCACTGATTTATTACACACATCCCCCAACAATATTCTGAATAAAGTGTTTAAATATCTTTTAAAAGTATTTAAAAGTGACAAAACTCACGCTTCCTTTATATTAAAGACTGAAAAGAAATAGTTTCTTAACCTACTAAAGGTGATCTTCCTTGCCAGAAGGACACCTACCAGGAAATGCAAGGGTAGCTTATCTGAAGGTTTTCTAATTGTTAGATGCTATAAATGTCACTCCTTACTGCTGGCACCAGGCTGCCACTTAGGTCTCAGTACAGAGAATAGGGAGTGCCCTTTCCTAAATTTCTTTTAAGTGTCTAAGGCTATTACCTTGGTCTCTTGGTCTCTCTCACACATAGTGCATTATTTGATAGCACAAACAAGTGCACTAGCACAGCCAAACCCTCTTAGAACCAATTACAAATAAATAGGACCTGAACAACCTCACTGTCAGTTAGCAAGTAGTTGGTTGTTTAGATAATCACATTACAAATGGGGTATCCACAGAAATTCAACCACTTCAAAAATTAGAAGTATACCAAACAAAGGCTAAAGACACATAGACAAAGCAGCTCTGGAGCACAGAAAGGTTAATTTTCTCTCCCTCTCAACACCCACTCCCCTCCCTCAAGAAAGGGAGATAGAACCAGGCCATTTCTCCCTCTGACATGCTAAAGCTTTCAAATAGCTCCCAGGCATTTTAGAAGCAGTTGTACAGTGTTTGCTTGCCACTTTCAATTAAACATGGTACAGCAGTCTGATGTCACTAGGATCTACTAATAGGAAGAGTTTATTTAAAAGAGTGCTAAAACTCCAAACAAAGAACTGTCCACAGAGGTCTGCATTTTCTGGATAAACACTGAGGCAGTTTATAGAGACAAGAACAGGGAGAACAACATAAAGCACTACCTCTCTGTCTTTAAACTCTCTCAACATTTGGTGAATGCAGATAATTTACTGCCTTATCAGCAAAATCCAGATAATTTACTGCATGTCATCAAAATAATTGACTTGTGGGATTCCATAAAATTGCAGCTAGCTTTGTGCATCTCCTTGGAAGCAGTAGGTATCTTGAGAAGCAAAATTATTAGAAGTATTTGAGCCTCTAGTAGATTCAGCCACCGTTGTATTTAACAAAGTTCCTTTCTCCATACTGAAGCAATCAAAAGTAGACAAAAATCCAATTTTTTCCTGGGCCTCTCAAAAGGAGGCAGAGTGAGCAGCTTCAAGGTGGCAATAGAGATCAGAGAAAAAGTGGGTAAGAGGAAAAGAAACACAGCTGTTTGGGAAACTGGTATGGAAGGAAAGAGCTAGTAAAAGTAGAATGGAAGGGCTTGATAACTAGAAAGAAGCTGTCAGGGGAAAGGGTTCTTAAAAAGTCTGTGTTTTTTAAATCAAGGGTGCAGTCAACTCTGTCTGTGAGAGAGCTGAACTCCAGTTCTGTATAAGCACTTCTAAAGTACATTAAGGTTCTCACTAGAGTCAAGTATGGATACTTAACAGAGTTGTTACTTTAACTAGGTATTTATCATGTGTATCCATGAAGTTTGGCCCCAGCATCACATATATTGATCTATTGGATGCTACTGCTTTGACTTGCAAGGTGTTTCAGGATTAACTGAACAGCAACATCAAACACATCTGGAAGACCTCTAAACCTTCTTGATCAACCCCAGACAGAAGTTCTGGTCAGTTCCTTCGTTTTCCAAATAGTGCCTTCAATAATCTAAAGAATTGGAGGCCAAAAATTGTTTTGAATTTTGCAAATGCACTAGGAATAGAAAATATTTGCAAGAAAAGAGATGACAACATAAAGACTAGTAATCTCATTTATATATAAAGAAAAAAAGAAATATCTCAGTTTTATTCAAAAGGCATAGGATTATCGCAATAAAGTCACATCTCCTCATGTACACATTCTATTTAATTTTTGTATGTAACTCAAAGGCTGAAGGAAGGGGGGATCAATCTCACTTTTACTGATTGTGCCTCCTTTTAATCAGGTTCCCTGCCTCTTTTTCACATGTGAATATACAGCGATGTCTGAGTAACAAACAATGCGGAGCAATGCTGCTTCTTTAAAATTAAGATTCTCTCAGAATTTTTTTAATGTCATGGATGTTTTTCTATTGCTGCCAGGCTTTATACATCACTGATTTACAAAACCTCTGGTTTGATATTAGATACAGTGTCTCACATAATGAGTTAAATATAAAAAGCAGCAACAGGTGACACTCTTGGCATGCAGACCCAGGTTGACTGGAAGCTGGAAGGAGAGAAGTGCTTCCCCTCCCCATAACTGTGGCCTCTTGGAGTGTTTCAGACTTGGTTCTACTCAGAAAAGCCAGTAAGTGCACACTACTCACTGCATGTAGCTACTGTCATTTCTGCTCCACAGAGGTAAAAATCCAGGGTCTTCTGCATTGATTTCTTGGTGGCAGAGGGTTTGCACAGAGGTAACTAAAGCCTGCAAACTTTTAAACCTGACAAGGGCCAGAAAATAACTCAGCTTTGGTCTCAGATGCAGTGGGACCGGTCTCCAGTGCTCTGGGCACTGGACAAGTCATTTCATTTAACAAATGTGCCTATATGGGATAAAAGGCTTTGAGAGACAATAGAAAGCCAAAATCCAAGAACATATTTACAAGTTGTTTAATCAGACTTCTTTTATGTAAAGGGTTTTGGGGCTTAGGCCACAGTCCTTTTCTGATACACATCTCTCATGTCCTATAAAATTGCTTCCTATTTCACACATGCTTCATTGCTTCTCAGTTTATTTATTAATACTTCCAAATCCCAGTTTTTAAACCAGAAATTATTCTAATATTTACCCAAATAGATATTTTTCTAAATACTATGAAATTCCAATAATAAGTTATGTAAACCTAGACAAAGAGAATTCTGTGTATGATAGCACTAAACAGTCTCAGTACAAATAGAATGAAGGAAGGAAAAAGGAAGAATTAGGAAGTGGATAGACTTACAACAGCTTTCCCTAAGTAATTCATGGACAATAGCAAGTAACATATGTGTGGTTCAACTCAGCAAGAAATTGCCTACTCCAGTGCATAAAATACAGCTGCCCTAGGAATGCAGCCCAAACCTGCTCCGCCTGTATGGAAAGGACAGCCTGTCTAAGGTCCTGGCTGCTTCTACACACAACCAGAACCACCTCAAAAAGACAAGTGGAGAAGCCACACGCTTTATACCTGACTGTGGATAAGAATATCAGAATTTCTGACTGCAACTCATGTTTTCTGACATTGCCCACATGTGGTCTGCAATTTTTGAATACCTAAAATATTCTCAGAAAAATTATTACGTTTTTTCCCAAATGGGTAGATATTTTTCCACTGTAGAAACAGAAAAGTAAGATTTAACTCCCTACCTTGATTACATTTTTCTGGGCTGCTTTGCCTTCATGCTTTTCTAGTCAATCCATGCTCCAGTTCTGATTTACGCAAGAAGCTGAAACAAGGTTAGAACCATGGTTTTTTTCATCCTTCCACAAAAACCCTAAGCAAGTATGCACAGCCCCAAGCAGTCACATCACAGAAAATGAAACTCAGCTGTGAACCCAATATGTGGAGCTGACTGAGCCATCACACATTCAAACTGGAATTCTAGTAAGATTCTCAGCAGCTGCAGTTTAATGATGAAATAATTGAAAATCAAACACTTTACCTTTTGCAAAGGCAACATTTCTGGAAGTTTTATTTCCCCAATGCTTTTGTTTTGATATTCTTATGTTGATATATCTTTTGTGAGAATAAAACTCCATTTTTGATCAGTTTTGATTTCTAGATACTTTCCTATGCTGAATTGCATTCAAAAAATTTAAGTTCATATACAGAACAATTTTTGCAAAATTGTGTGTTTTCCATCAGCTGCATCAGAATGCTTGTGCTAGCTTTTACTTTGAGTTTTATTACTTCCTTCTTGATAACTCTCAAGCTTCCTTTTCTCCAAAGATTAACACATCTCTTGTGAAATTATGGTATCCCACAGGAGATAATTTAATTACCTGCAATTCTGCCCTTTGGTTTTTTTTGAGATTGCATTAACAAGCTCCTCTTTTTCACTCACAGCTCCTCCAAACTAAAATAAAAGTGGTTAAGTAGGTAGTTTTAGTCGTGATGTTTTGATTCCAGAACTGATCTGTTGGAGAGTGTAGTGGTTATGTACAGTTGTCTTTCTTCTAGTATTAATTTTAAATAATCTACTGTAAAAAACTCTCACAATTTATCACAGTTTCTGCCTGTGGCATTTCCCTTTAGCCCAAGGATAGATCTTTCTAACTCTGGCAAATGTCAGGAATGCTCCTGTGATACAGGTGATACTACAATAATAAAAATCAACAGCTAAAAGCAGACTTTATTGTATTCATTATGATACTTATAGCCTGTAATAAATTTTCATCTCATTCTTATTTAACAAAGGCTATATATTACTATCCTCTATATCACTGTGACCAAAACCAGAAGATCATCTTGAGTTATGATATGCTATATACATAATCATTTTTACAGTAAAGCTAAATGAAGAAGTCATCATATTGAAATCATACCTAAAACAGTGAAATCGGTGTTAATATTTTTTATATCATTTCAAGGATTTGTACCACAGGAAAGACAAAAAAGTTAAAGTCTTTAATCATACTTAGATCACTAAATATCAGAACACAAGAGCAAATTAAATAAATATTTGCACAAACACCTCAGGAATCCACAACCCACCTCACCTTTGCCAGAATTAGACCCATCATTATCCCGGCAGCCAGCAGCAGCACTGTGTTTTCAGTTTCCCAGTTTACTGGCAATGATTTTGTTGAAGTCAGTCTTGGCCAGTTTGCCAATGTGTAAAGTTTGTCTCTTGTCTGTAACATGCTCAACAAAACTTCAGCACACATGGACATTGTGGGGTCCCATAGCATACATAGTGCCAGGCTAAGGAATATAGAAAATGAATACTTCTCATCTTCCCAATATTTTAGTGTATCTATCTTTGTTTTCTGGCACTCTTTTTGCTGGGTAGAAATAACATTATTTTAGTTTCATGAAGATTGCATTAAAATAGCTTCACTGTCATGTTTCTGTGAGCTTCCCACCCCCCCACAAATAAACAAGATCCAAAGCTTTCCTTTGAAAAAAGAGAGCTGCTCCCAAACATGTTTCTCAGGACTATCACCAACCATGTCAAGCATTGTCCAGAATGCCAAGGAGGAATTACTTTTTATTTTGTTTCCCATTCCTTAGAAAACATTGCCTTTCTCTTTGCATCAAGGAAACTCTTATTTACAATTGCAGCTCTGTTGATTTCTCTCATTACAAGGTTTATATATGAGAGGAGTAGCTTAGCCTACTACTTGTGTCTCTAACATGCACTTTTCCGAGAACACAGACTATGGAAACAAAGCATTGCATAGAAGAACTTCCTTTGATTTTTGTCATCTTTGAGCCAGTGCTTAACCATCATCACATTTTAGATCTGTCACTGGATACTTCTGAAGTACAGAAATAACTGCATTTTCTGAGTTGTGTGTGCAATGTGTTGACTCCAGTCTGGAAAACCACCCTGCCAGAACAACTCCAAAGGGAGTATGCAAATCCTTTTTAGCAACACTGTTCACCATAAAACATCAAAACACTATCTGAATACATCTGGGAGATGAACAATAATTTGGTTCTGGTCAGGCTAATCTCTAGTCTTTAGTATAAAATCACAGCTACGGAAGTGAGATGAGAAATAGTGTATGCAATGAGCAAGAAGCACTTCAATGACAACTTTTAGAGGTGTCTATATTTTGCCATTAAAATCACCATTAACAGACACACAGTTTACAGGGAAATATGTAATTTTTCCCATAACATTTTTTATCAGAAGGTCACAGTTTATATCAAAGCTACTTTTAGAAGCACAGGTTTTACGCTTCTTATTTCACAGCAAAAAAAAAGGGCATGAGGACATTGGCTTCAGAAATCTTCTCAGTTCTGGAGTTCGACCAAAAATTAGAGAAGCTGATGATTGCTTAAAGGAGCCATTTGTTTTTAATGGTGGTCAAATATTTCAGGGTGAGTTTCTCTAGAATCCAAATATGATTAAAATTGCAAATCTATTTAAGAACATCAAATAGCTCAGCTTGCCAATTAAGACAAATGGATATTGCACACAGCACACTTAATCTTATGAGAATTCAGCCACAAGGTTTACTTCTTAGCACATGGCACACTTCCAGGTTGTATCTTTTTCCCAGAGCTGACGTTTGACTTGGACATCACCAGACCAGCAGCCTGGAATGCTGTAGGTTTTACCAGTTACTTCAACACTACAAATCCCTACCAAAGATATACTTTCTCACCAGTTATGTCACTGTCCCATTGCCAAATATTAACCCAAAGAGCTCTTGGAACCACTTTGGCTCTACTGTCATTAACAATTTGCCTTTGTGGAAGCTGTACACATATCTCAGTGACAAAACACTAGATCTTTCCTATTCCCACAACAGACTTGTTATGGATAAAGCAATTAGAAGATCATTTGTCCATCCTGAGCATTTACCAAAAAGCTCCTCCTGTTGATTCTTTCAATATTCCAAGTACAGATTCCCTCTCTTACCAAGAGTCTTAGGAAACAGCTCCCTGTGATTGGAAAAGGCCAGGTTTAGTTCCCAGGATAGCCACCTGCTCTCTGCATGATCTCAAGGAAGTCGCTTGTTCTAAAAAATGTCCAGTGACTCAGGAATGTCAAACCTGGCATTTCTTCAGTATAGTTTTCAGAAAACATTCATTTCATTCAGCAATACAGGTAAGGTCTCTACCATCTGGGCAGGAAAACAGAGAGCAGCTTCTACAGAAGAGGAAAGGTAGAAAGTCCGGGGTGCCTCAAGCCAGGCCCTCCAAAAACAGTTTTGAGGCCCTGAATCTCTTTGTCACTCTCCTCAATCTATAAAATGGAGACAAGAACATTTTCCTTCTGCCCAGGGATTGTGAGGATAAATACATTCCTGTTTGTGAGGCACTTAGATAAGATAGCTAAGGGAGCTATGTAAGTTGATAGATTCCTTGATCTTAAGGAACCGTACTCTTGAAAGAAGCAGCTTGACTGAGTTATAAATGTCTGTATTATTCACAATATGAAACTGCCAAAAGATAAAAAACATTCTAATGATATTTGAGAGCAGGAACTCCCCTTCGCCCCCTCATACTTTGAGGACTCTGTCCCTTTGGAAATGGTATGCTTTTCCATGAGGAGGATTCCCTATTGTTTTCTTCCCTATTCTTTATAATGTAAATGTAACCTCATTTATTTATTTATTTTGTCTCCCAGGCCTCTTTTCATCTGACAAGATGGTGGGGGAGGGGGGTGGAGGGAAGAGGAGCTGAAGGAGGGGGGCTATTTAATAATGTCCTATTAATCACAGAGCACTATCAGCAGGCTTTAACCCTGTTCCAATTCTTTGATTGCTTTTTAGGGATTAGAGCAAACTTCATTGTCATCCATTGCATTGCAAATAGGTAAATTTGAGTGATATGTACACAAAATATAGATAGGTGGATAGTGCATCAATATATGTGCAGAGTATATACATGCATTTATATAGCTTGTACACACACACACATATAAAAATAAGCTACATCTCCCTGTATGCCTAAGAGAAAAATCAAATCAAGGCACGGAGAAACTGAAAAAAAAAACCCCTACATGTATCATTCACCTGATTTCAATTGTGACTCCCTTTGAACCTCGGCCAAATCATTTTGTACATTAAAAATTGGTCAGGGATGATAAGATTCCATTTTCATGGTTGGTAATGCAGAACCGGTGAAAGAATACAATTACAGACCCCTGAGTAAACTCTGCGAATGTCAACTTGATGTAAATGATCAAGTGTCGACAAAGGGCTGGTGGGAGGGGGGGGGCAGGCAGAAATGGAGGAGAGAGAGAAGCAGAGGGAGAGAGAAAAAGAGGCTTCAACTTCTTCAGCAGTCTCACCCGATGACATGCCACCATCTTCCCAGTCCCAGCCATTTGGGACCCGACCTTTCTGAGCCAACACGGGGCCCCCAGTCTCCCACAGCTGCCACCGCCGTTGCCCACCTCTGTGCTCTGTTGGGGTTGTGACACAAGTGACCTAGGTGCTCCTGCCTTCAGCAGGCCAGCAAAAGCAAGCAGCCAGCACAAAGAATTCTTGCAAAACAATAGCGTGTCTCCACAAAAATCCTGCCAGAGCCCAACACTCAGAGTTTGTATTGAGGAAATACCAGACCCCGACCCCTGCACAGAGTGGCTGCAAAACTGCAGGTGCAGGTCCCCAGTGCCACCCCGAGCCTTCCTGGCAGCCTTCCTGCCCTGGCCCCACCAGTTCCAGAGCCCCACGCAGCCCTGCTTTCTGCTCTCTGCCTTCCCTGTGAGCACTAAGTTGATGCCATAGCAAGTTCTTCTCTGTTTATATTGAGTTGACATAGGAATCTGAGGGCAAATGTTGTGGCCAAGATGTGCAGAGCTCAAGAAGAGAAAAGGAGGCAGAGATGCTCATCACTCAGCAGGGAGAGTAATGGTTTAAAAGTTGCCAGAGCATGACCTCTGTACTCCTTACACTTCAGGATTCCCCAAGGGAGCAGATAAATCCATTCTCCTACAGGGAGGTAAACTGGGGCACGAAGAAAGTAAAGCACTGACTTAACGGTGTTCCCAAAACGAGTCTTGAGCTGAGGGCTGACTGCCAGGTGCCTGTTTCCTCCAGCTTCGGGCTGACCACCAGCCCATGCTGCCCCTTGGTGATAAGGAGAGAGTTCATTTCTGGGTCATGGCCACACCTCATCTGGTCCCACAGTGCAGTAAGAAGAAAAAGACTGCAGTGAACTTCTGGAAGGGGGATATATATAACCAAAAGTTGTTTGCCATTCATGAGCTGAAAACAGGAGCGATATTTCCATTTATTTTAGAATAATCACCTGAGCTGATTAAAGCAGTTATCAACTTCAGTTGTTCTTTACATGTCATTTTTGTTTCACATTTCCAATGTTTTCCCTGTGCGCACTGCATAAATTATTGAAACATTATTTTATTTGTACATCCCCTTGTGACAGAAATAGGTTTTCTGAAAGCAAATCTTGTCCTAATCAGTTTTGTTTTTCTTGGTTTCTCTCCTCAATATTGCCACAGCTTTTGGGTTAGTGAACACTAGTTTGCTTTTGTGGAGAACAAAAAGCATTGTGGGCTGATAAAGACAGGCTACTGAATTAAAGGTTATTCCAAAGTACATCACTGGGTAGGAAACAATAGGCTTGTAAAACTTTTAGCAAGCTGGGTGGGAAAAGAAGATAATACACTGAAGATAGACAGGATGGGAATTGTCTAGACCCCAGCAGCCCTGCTTCCCATTGAGACCTAACCTCAGCACAAAACTTTCTTGGTTCATAACTACCTCCACAATTGGCCATCAAGAATATGAGACAGTGAAATAAGTAAACCCCAGGGTGCTGAAATATGGGCTTTGGTTATAACTTATATAAAAACAGCAGACTAATACTGTCCCTTCCTATCCTGTACTCAATTCTTTTTATACACTAATACATCAATACAAAGCACTGTTAGGGAAGTACACACTTAAAATGTTGCTTCTTTTTCTTTTTGAGTGCTATGTGTGCCATCCTAATTATAAGCAAAATAAAATTAAGCAATGATATGCACATGAGCTCCTACTAAAAACAAATATCGTAATCAAGTTTGATGGAAAAGTGACACAAGTTGCTTAGCTGATAAGGGGTCTAAACTCTAGCTAGCTACCTGTACTTTAAAATTAGCTCTGCTCAAAATATCTCAAGCAATACTATTAAAGAGTCAACTGATGTTTAGGATGTTAGCAGGACTGTTCTGGTTTTGAAGCACAGTTTCAAATAAAATGAATTTTAAACAGTTCAAAACATCGCAATTTCTCACCTGCACATATGGTTTATGACAAATTTGAATACTGAGTGTTATCTGAATCTTAAACTCTGAACCAGTGTACACAAATACAGTTGGGGGGTTGGGCACTGCAGTCAAATCTATTTGCTTCTCAGGCTAAAATTATTTGAACAGTTATTATTTTTTCCCTTTCCTTCCCTTGATTCTACATTCATGGTTCCCCTAAATGACACAAAATTATATATTGAATTTTTCCTCCTCGTTACAAAAAAATAGACTGGACTAAACCCATTAACTGTGATAGTTAAGTCAATGCACATCATCCTTTTTGACAAACTTTATTGTCTGTTTCCAGTCTTTGCAGATAATTACAGAAACTTAGTTTGTCTTTACTGAATGTAAGGAAATAAAAGCATTTTTTCTGTCCTACTCATATAATGAGAAAGATCTCAGTTAACAGGGATTAAATCCACATGGCATTCTTATAATACATAGCACAATTTATTTCAGCAAATGTAGAAATGACCATTTTTATCCAACATTGCTGACGCATTCCAGATTTGACATAAAAAAGCCACAGCTCTAATATTAGATTTAAATAGTGCAAATTACAGCACATGTTAAATAACTATTCCCCTGTGTATTTATAGCTTTAGGTTCTGAACTTGCTGTCTTGCATATTTTTCAGACAGTCACTTTAAAAAGTTTCCAGTCCTTTATTTAATTATTATTAACTACATGTTAATTATTATTGTTGCCACACTAAAGATGATTTATAAATATTGTTTTGCTGATAAATGTGGTGGAAGGGTTTATTCTTCTAAGATACTCATATGGCAAATATTTTTTCAACTAAATGGTTTCTTTTGGCAATTCAAATCCATTTTTTTCATTTTTAGGTTTTTTTTTTTTTAATACTTGCTTAATTTAGAAAGCAAAAAGCTAAATAAAACTATTTGTACAAAAATGAGGAAAGATATTACTCCAGTCTGATTTGCCAATTACTTTTTACCACAGCTTTGTAAGTAGTTGCTATCCTTTTTATTTGAACAATTCTGAGGCAAATTTTTTAGGGAATACAAATATTTCGTGGAGATGAGTGGTGCACCTAGCAACAGAAACACGCAGCAGCAAAACTCAGTAACCAGAGCGAGTCCAGAGGAGAGCCACAAAGCTGACTAGGGGGATGGAGCATATCTCCTGTGAGGAAAGGCTAAGAGAATTGGGACTGTTTAGTTTGGAGAAGAGAAGGCTTCAGGGTGGCCTAATTCTAGCCTTGCAGTACCTAAACAGGGCCTACAGGAAAGATGGAGAGAGACTATTTACAAGAGCATCTAAATACAGGACATGAGTGAATGGCTTCAAGCTGGAAGAAGGCAGGTTTAGATCACATATTAGGAAGAAATTATTTGGTCTGAGGGTGGTAAAGGCACTGGAACAGGTTTTCCAGAGAAGTTGCAATTGCCTCATCCCTGGAAGGGTTTAAGGCCAGGCTGGATGGAGCTTTGAGCAACCTGGTCAAGTGTAAGGTGGGGTGTGGAGGGGAGTTGGGGCAGGTTGGAACTAGATGATCTTTAATATCCCTTCCAATCCAGGCCATTCTATCATTTGTGGAATCACCCCGCCTACTATAGCTAGAAGAATAGCAATTAAAACCAGTAAGCAATAGTTGCCTGCACAAGAGAAAATGACAAGTCAGGCTGAAACTTTACAGATATGGCAATAGCCAGGGAATAATGTATAGAGTTTTGTTTCTTTGGGCAATGACTGCCTGAAATGTCACTGACTTTTGGGTATTTTGACTTTCAAAAAGATATAAAAATAAGTTTGAGGTTTTCTACAGCAACAAAAAAATCTTGTTCTTACCCTTCATCCACATTTCTATCTGAGACAGAGCTTTTAGAATCTAGATTAGAATAATTAATCAGTAACTATAAAATAGTATAAAAATTATCTTAAAGAAGTAGTATTGTTATAGAAGTACATTTAGGCATCAAGTTTTCAGTAATCTATATCTTGCAGTACTAAATACATTATCTTCTACTTTCCATAACAGAGGGACAAGTTTCTATAGCTGGTTTTAGTGGGGAAACAATTTTAATATGTACACTTCTGCAGTTGAATACAGGAGCAATATAACAAGACAAGTGGATGGATTACACATCCTGCTGATCTTCTTTATTATTATTAACAATTCAGGAGTCAGAGTCAGTTTTCTGTGGTAAATCATTCTAAATCTTTTTTACATGAATAGTGTATGGATATATTTTTTTCCAAGCAAAATATTCCCCACTATTAAGAAAACCTAGTAGATGAGTAACAGATGCGTTTCACAAAAGTGTACACACTGCCTGTGTCTCTCACTGCCTGTAAGCCAGTAGCCCTGGTGCCTTGGTGTTTGCCTTCAGCCCCTCAAAAGTAGAGCACTTCTGAAGTGCAACACAGAATCTTGAAGGAAGAAACACTAGCAGAACAATCTCTGTCACTTCTCAAATAATGGGAATATATAAAGTGAATATAATGTATTTAACTTCCTACAAAAAGGCTGGCTTATTTGGAACACCTATAGTGAGCCACACAGTGAAGCATTTGTAATAGTCAAACACAGAGGCTTAAGATATAGGGAAAGGAAATGGTCCATGAAAGACTGGTCTACAGAGTTAAATCCCTAAACTAGGCTCACCTCACAGCCAATTTTGAAAACAGATTTCAGGTCAGAAAATGGTAGGGAATGAGTTTAAGTGAATGTCAAACCCGCTAACCCTTCTCCACAAGAGGAGAAAAAGTAATTCATGAAATCAGCAAAGGATTAAGGCAATTCAGGTACCTCTACAATGCTCAAGAAAAGCTCAGAAAAGTTCAGAATGTGCCCTTGGGCATTGGAACCCTGATAGTCCACACTTACTGATAATTATCTCATCCTTGGGTTTTGTTTTTTTTTCAGCTCTCTTTTCAGGAAACAACCATTACCTGGATCTCAAGATAATCCACTACATGGATCACTCCCAAAATGTAGAATGTCCAAGACTATCCCAAGTTCAGCATTTCCTATCCTACAAACTCCACCAGAACCACTGTGGGAAGGTTCATGCCTCAAAAGCCTCTTTATATAGTTTAGTTATACCATTCCTCCTCCTCTGAAGCACCTACAGACCTCTCCTTGCTGGTCCACCAGTGTCTTCAGAAGATATTCAATAGAAAATAAATCATGACCGCTGTCACAAAGGCTTGGAGGTCAGTCTCTGTGTGCAAGTGCCCCGCTCCAGAACAGAATGTCCCAGATCTTTCCATGTCTCCCTTACCAGAAAGCCCTGGGTTACTGTAGCTGTTGAAACAACCAAGCATTGAAACAGGGTAGACACAGTCTGCATGAGAAAGTTTCTACCCTCCAACTGAAGAAGATATATGAGGCTGGCTTTAAATTGATTTCTTATCTTAAATGACCATTGCTTCTAAAGCTGTGGCTTCACTCAAGAATTAGACTTTTAAAATTTTATTTATTCTTCTTGAGTTATCCATACTCACACAGTAGCTTTGCCAAACTGCCAAGTTACATCCAAATTGATACATGAACTAGTTCAATACACTCGTGCTATTACTGCTGTCTCCCAAAGAAATCCATACAGGTACTAAAAGGAAAGGGCATTTCCCAGATAGGATCTACCACTTCAAATACATTTGACTTTTGATTCAAAACAACCTTCAGGTGTCAGTGCAAAACCACTCTTTTCTGTATAGCTCATTGGCAAAAGATGAGCAAAGAAATGGTTGGAAGGAACACTGGTGGTGATTTGTTAATAATTTTGATTAAATTTAGTGTAGTCACATGGTTGTTGTTGCATTTTTATCCATGGATAATTATGGAGTCTGCTCATTTTATGAGATGTATTTTTAAGAGTTTATCAGTGGCTTGGGATGAGTGCTCTTTTGTTTAGTGATGTATAAATTTGAATAATAATAAATAACAAAATGAAAGAGAATGAGGGAAGGGAGGAGACTGAAGTCTGGGAAGATGCCTGACTATGTCCGCTGCATTTGATCACAGCATAGATGATACAGCAGTGGGCATTATAGAAAGCCCCAGTATAAATCAGATTAGATAAATATTAATTGCCATGTACTAACTGTGCACTTTACTGGAGTATATTGATGTTTTCAGTCAAAGGCTCATGTCATTAGCATACATTTAATGATCAGTCACTTCCCTTTACGCAATTCTAATGTTTTGCTGAGCAGACACCAGAAAGCAAGGCTGTGTTGCTGCACAGTGACACTGCCCTACAGTGACATATGGGTTCACACTGGCTCTCCCCAGTGCTGCACCCTGTCAGTCTCACACTGTGGGGCACTACTGTGCTTCCCCATGGGGCAGCCCAAGCTACAGACACCCTCCAGACTGACACTTGTCCATCAAAGACAGTGTGGGGGGGAGGAACTTGTTATTGAGGATGTACGATATAATTTCAGTACTATCATAGCTGCTAAATATTTGGGATTTTGTCCTTGCAGCACTAATTGTGGTGTTGAGGAACTCTGTGACTTATTGGACCACTATTAGCTTCACCTAGGCACTTGCAAGGATTTGCACTTACCTTCATAAAAAGACTGAGACAGGACTTCTTCTCTTACATATTAAAAAAAAAGTATTAATAAAAAGTTGTTCCTATTCAGAAACAAAAAACTGCATTCACCACAAAGTTAAATTTGGGGGGAAATTTGAGGTTAATCATCAATGTTAAAATAATACTGATTTGGACAATTTTGATGTGTTAAAAAACCTTCTTAATCATACAAAAGTTCAAAGAAAAGAAGGTATGCAAAAATGAAAAAAAAAGCCTAATTGATTGGTTAACATCAAAGAAACCACAAGAAACCTACTCCCTCTTCTGTCAAAATGTCAATAAACCAAGACATTATTATGGAAAAGCCTGATTTTGACAAAGCTGCATTTTCCACTAGTAAAAGATCATGTAAGGAATTTTTCTCAAGATTAATACAAATAAGTAACAAGGTGTTCTCTTTCAAACTACTTTGGTACATTTGAGGAAAGTTATATTACTTTTAGGATTGTATAAAGCAAAGTGTTTTGCGGCTGTGCTGTACTATCACTCACCACAATTAAATCATGCAGTAATGAGTGCACATGTCATGCATTTATTTGGGGTTTATTATGAACTTGTGCTGTGGGTCCATGTTTTGTACCAGAGAAGTGAAAGCTGTGTTTCGGTGCTGCTTGCTGTGTTTCACTGTGGTTCTTTGGCTGTAGGTGCTCATGTCTGCTCTGGGGTGGGCATACAGCTGTGGTGAGAGCACTGTGTGTGCTGAGTACAGCCTGCTCTGCTTTTATGTATAAACATGGAACGTGCCACCACACTTTGTGGCTGTGCCGAACGCCTTTAATATATGTTATGACAACGCTGCATTGCGCTCAGTGTTATTGCTGCTCACTCTGTACTGTAGGCATGAATTTAGCTGTGTGATTATGCTGTAATATCACTGGGCTCTGCGCTGCCCAGTTGTGCCAGGCTCACGGTGTGTGCTGTGTGTTGTAATAACGTTGACAGGGCTGAATGGCAGCGCTCGGCACTTTGCAGCTCTGCTGTGCTCCTGCAAGGTGATGCCGGGGTTTTGTGCAGTGCCAGGCTGGGCGAGGGTAGTGTGGAGGGCTCCTCACTTGCCTTGTGGGGATGTGCAGAATTAATGTTATGTAATCTGCACTTTGTGGGTTTTTTGCATTAATTTTGTGTGCTCTCTACTGCTTGATTGTGGGGTATTAATGTCAAAATCTCCCATGATCTACTGCCATGTGGTTGTGGTTGAGCCTCTGATAAAATCGTGGCTTTCCTTAATAATGCAGAATTTTAAGAGACAACAAAATATATAGGAGTTGTTCTATATTAAAAATGCAGCATAATTGTATAATTACAATATTTGCATCATGCTAAACAGATTGGCTGGGTTATTTCAGATTCTTTAAAGTCGGGATGGCATCAGGCCTACAGTATTTCTAAACTGTTTTGCCCGTCTGCAGTTGTATAATGAAACACCACAAATTTTACCCGGCAATACTTGTGCTTTCTAAGTGCTGCATTATGAGCATAAAATTACCAAATGTACTGAACACACTTACCAACACTGGACTAAAATCCCTTATCTCTCATCCACAAATTAAGTCTCCACAGATCCTTTTTTACAATGCTGAAGTAATAAATACATATATATTTATTTCTACAACCATTTTAAGAAATTAGAAGGAAACCCACACAGTAGTTTAGCAGTTAATTTACAACAGTACAGCCTCCCGAGCAAGTATGTAAAACAAACACACATCATTTATTTCCCTCATTTGAAATCCCTGCTCCCTGACAAACAGACAGACAGACTCATACACACAGATCACTACAGCCCAAATTGGACATCAGAGAAGAAACTAGGACTTCTTTGCTATCATCCGTGATTGCCCTGAGGGTTGAGGAGTGGCCAATTTACAGCATGAATATAGTCTGGGGATACATGAATCATGAATCATGTTTGATGTATGGAAAGGCACAGTCACTCTGAAAGGCTGCAAATGCAGTCATCTGCTTTTTAAGTGAAAAAAAAAAAAAACAAATGCTTGCAAAACAACAACAAAACCGGAGAGATGAAATACCTGAGAAATATTATTTAAAAGACACCATCTTTGCTTTTTTTTTTTTTTTTAATTGGGTTGGAAGGGGTTACTTCATTATGCAGCAAATTAGAAAATTCATAATTTATCATTGCACCCAGTCGAAATGCCACCCAACTGAGTCGCACCCCTGTGAAAACCATCACATAGTAACAAACTGTCAAAGCCTGCTGCAGCCGACGGGCAAAATTAATATGCAAATGTATGCAAGAAATTAAAAAGCAGAATTACCCAGGCAAATGAGGTAGCTATACTTGAATTGTTAGAATTATGAATAATTACTGCGAATTTTCTGCTCCTAATATAACTTGTTTTTTGATAAACAAAGACTTAATTATCGAGATGCGCTGGAGAATTTCCGTGGCGCTCATTAATCTTGCAAAAAAAACAAGTCCCTGGTGCCCAAACCGTAATGAAGAGCGCGTGCCCTGAATCTTCAGAAAGATCAGAGGCACCAGGGTGCCAGGGCTAGAGAAAAAAAATGACAGTGCCAATGTCCCCTCCTGTACCCTGGAGTGTCATAACGTCTTCCACTAACTATCAAAGGGACTTATTTATGCCAGCAGCTGAGCTATAAGTCCAATTTACGATGCCTTAAGCAGTGGTGAAATGATCTGTTGATGTGCTATGGAAATGCCATCTTGTAGTAGCTCGATTTGGTCCCAGTGATACCAACATGACGAGGACCCTCCGCTCCTCTGTTAATGGATGCAGCATGACAGACCATAATACACAAGAGGGACAATCTTTTAGGACCAGTCTCAATGGTCCTCCATTAATCTTGGTTCTGCAGTGCTGTGGTGTCCATGGGAACAAGGGCATTATCATAAGCACTGGTTTTAAATGTTCCCATTAGGGATTGCAATACAGGGGAGAGATGCATGGGGTGAGAGGGCTAGGGGAGACAGTCTACTATTAGTTTACACTATTTTTATGACCTGGATTTGAACCTTAATGGGTGGCTTGGAGAATTTTCTCATCCTAAATAACATAAAGAAAACAACAAAGGAGGAAGCATCTAAGTGTTCAGCACGGTGCAGTGCTGAATGTTCGTCTTCTCTGTTTTTACAGCAAGAAAATCAGCCTGGCCCTGGTGGGCTGAGATAATTTACCATGAGAAAGCAAAGGGAAAATAACCCCAGGTACTCTCAGCATAGACCAAATCGAACCCGCTGTGAGCTTATTATTACTTAAAAACTGGCATCTAAGTGGAAATGACTGACTCTCTGTCATTATCCCTATTACCACCATGATAAACCCAAGCAGATGATAAGGCAAAATTACAAAACATCAGTTCTGGAGCTCAGCAGCTACTTCAGAAGCTCAAGGCAGACTGCGTTTTCAAATGCTTCCTTCTCTACACTCAAGTCCCCAAATTTCCTGATGCCTTGACAGAACCATTTCACTGCATAGGCAAATTGTCACCTTTTAAACCAGGGCATCTGACATTTTTATACAAGGGCCTTCCACTCAGTCATTCTTGCACTTAATCCTCCAATTTCTCTACACATACAGAGGGGCTACAGCACCATAACATTTGAAATTTCATTCTCACAGCCTGCATTACACTCAGAAAGGGGAAGGATGGGGTGACAACTGCCTCACAACTGACAGAAAGGACACCCCTCCTGACTGCTGGGATATATTTTTTTAATCAGCTGGAAGAGCAGCTTGCCTGGGGAGGAATGGAACTTCAGATTGAGAAGAGGGGCAGAGAGTACAAAGAGATGCTTCCAGTATCTTCCACCATCCTCTCACCCTTCACATTACCATGGCCAAGTGAAGAGAAGTGAATTTGTCCCACATATTCCTTCTGTCTCCTTTTTCAGCCTCTTGCTACAGCGGGGTGACTGGCACATCAGCATGGAATGCTGACTTCTCCAGCAGCTTCTCCCTGGTGCAACAGAGCTTGAGGGGACCCAGAAAGCAAAGTGTTGCCTAGGTCTGAGCATGTTACATCTGCCTTAGCAGGCTGATAATTCACTTCACTGGTTGTCTGTAAAAAAGGGTTATTACAAAAGGAGCAGTAATTGTGTCTGACATCGTTGCCTATCTCCATGCTGCTCAGCAAGCAGGACAGCTGCTAAAGTTATTACCAATAAAAACTTTCCTTTTCCTCCTAGGGATGTGGGAGTTTAATGTTCCTGTCCTGCTAGTGCCCAGGCAAGGTTCCTACAAAGCATTCCTCAGTTACAAGCAGTGGTGTCACAGCCCTCGTGATTACTGTTAACACCCTGGGCTGAGTCATGTGCCCCCCGGGGCAGAGCCCCAGATCCCACCACCTGATGATGTGGGGCTATGAAGGTAGCTGTCATCGCCTTCTATTTCAGATCATAGGATAAGCAGGATCATGCACTTGTTGACACTAAAACCTGCTTCTCAGCTAATGGCCACAGTGGAAGTCTCGGCATTTCACGGTGACGAAACCTCAGGAGTAACAATCCCATATGGTATCAGCTTTTGAAAAAGCCTCCAAGAAATAAAATTTCTTTTAAGACTGGTTTCTTGTTTTACCAGAATGCTTCAGTACAAATCACTGAATCTTTGCTCCATCTCCTTCATGCACATGCACGGGGAAGAGATCCAAGTGTGCAAGATAGAAATTATTATTATTATTATTACTATTATCAGTGGCCAAAGACTGCACTGGAAAGGGCTATAAAATATCCTCTGCAGAGGCTGAGGCACCAGTTACAGAGAACTCCCATCCTCTTTCCCATAATTACCACCATTACCACCTAGGCAGCACACCAGAAAAAGATCTACATATATATATATGTGCGTGTGTTTATGTAAACATATATGAGTGCATGTATGTTCCTGACAGATATGGCTGCATAAAAAAGGGTGGACATGCAAGATAGAAGAGGGCTTCTCAAAATGCCTTTTGCAAGCTATTGCAACAGGACCTGGCTAAAAAATCAGAGAAACTACTTTCCAGTAGAAGAGACTGATATTGTGAAAAGGCAAGCAAAGATTCCAGGTCCATATGAACATGCTACCACTCAGGTTTATACAACTCCTAGCCTCTCAAAGAAATGTAACTGTTTTCAATCCAGGTCAGTGTGCTACCGTGGCAGAGCTGCACACACACCATGTGCACCTTTTTGACACAACAGTTGTTCAGCTTGCTACACAAATCCCAAAGGAGACTAACAATTTACTGTATTTAAATAACAAATATTTTAGGGTAGAAGAGCTGTGCTTCTAGTTGTCAGCTTGAGGGTCTTTACAGTGATGAAAAGGGGGAAAAATATACTTAGATTATTCCTAGTGACCCACATACCGCAAAACATCTGCTGACAACATGGTTGGCTTCCTGCCCAAGTTCCACTATGAGCTGTCTCCAGCTGATCATCTTTGCCCTCACCATAATCCATAGAGTCTACAGCAAGCAAAGGAGATAGTCAGGGATGTAAAAAGCAATTTGACCAGTTGAACAAGCACAAACCTGCATAAACATGAACGCACATACCTCTAACATAAACCTGATCTTAAAAAAAGGTGTTACCATCAAATACAAAATTCAGATTATGATTCTTTAGGTTAGAAGTAAGAATTCACTTGTGTTTAGCATGGACCTTCATGTTTGCAAAACTTATGCTGTTAAAAATTTTAGGTCTTAGAGAAATGCATGCACAATATGATTAGACAAAGCACTGGAAACAAATAAAAAGCCCCAAGAAATACCTTTTGTACTGTCAAGTTCCACCATTGTATTTAGTACAGAACTATTCTGTTTGTAGAGACAGAAACAATATTTCTAGAAGCGTTTGTGTTCCATCCTTTTATTTACATCTGAAATGGTGTTAGCCTGTCATGCAAACACTCTGATGTAACTTGACTGTCAACCTCACCTTTAATTGTTTGAGGGTATTTCTTTTTTTGCTATTATTTTTATTCAAATCATTAATTACACCCAAGTTCCAGGTTTCTTGTGCTTTCTTTGCCAGCTAGCGAAGGCTCCTGGCTGGATCTGCTGATTATGAACAGAGAAGGGCTGGTGGGTGATGGGGTGGTTGAAGCATGTAACGTTCGCAAAACTAAAAGAGTTTTTCATTCTTGGAGAAGCAAGGAAGGGGGTCAGCAGAACTGCTACCTTGGACTTCCAGAGGGCAGACTTTAACCTGTTTAGGAGGCTGGTTGAGGTAGCCCCTTAGGAGTCAGTACTGAAGGGCAAAGGATCCAGTAGGGCTGTACATTCTTCAAGAAGGAAATGCTAAAGGCACAGGATCAGGCTGTCCTCATGTGCCAAAAGACCAGCTGGCAAGGAAGAAAACCAGCCTGAATGAACAGAGAGATATGGCTGGAGCTCAGGAAAAACAGGAGAATTTATGTCCTTTAGAAGGGGGAGGCCACTCAGGAGAACTACAGGGATATTGTGAAATTATGCAGAGTGAAAATTAGAAGAACTGAAGCCCAGCTAGAACTTAGTCTGGCCACTGCCATAAAAGACAATTAAAAATGTTTCTATAAATTCCTCAGCAACAAAAGAAGGGCTAAGAAGAATCACCATCCTTTATTGGATGTGGGGGGAAATGTGAAGATGAGTGAAAGACTCAGGTACTTAATGACTTCTTTGCCTCAGTCTTTAATAGTAAGACCAGTTATGAGGGTGCCAGGCTCCATGAGCTGGAAGACAGGGATGGGCAGCAGAATGAAGCACCTAAATTCGAGGAAAACTGGTCAGTGACTTGCTATATCACTTAGACACACGCAAGTCCATGGGACCAGATGAGATCCACCCAAGGCTACCGACAAAGCTGGTGAAAGTTCTTGCTGAGCCACTTTCTGTCATTTACCAGCAGTTCTGGTCAACTGGGGAGGGCCAAGGTGATTGAAAATTGGCAAATATGACACCCATCTACAAAAAGGCCCAGAAGGAGGATCCAGGGACCTACAAGCCTATCAATCTGAACTTGGTACCAGGAGCAGATCATCTTTGGTGCCATCACACAGCACATACAGGAAAACCAGAGGATCAGGCCAGCCAGAATGGGTTTAGGAAAGACAGGTCTAGCTTGACCAACCCAATGTCCTTCTATGATAAGGTGATCTGCTTAGTGGGTGAGGGAAGATCTGTGGATGTTTTCTACCCGGATTTTAGCAAAGCCTTTGACACCCTTTCCCACACCGGTCTCCTGGAAGAACTGGCTGCTCATGGATTGGATGGCATACCCTTTGTTAAGTAAAAAACTGACTGGATCCCAGGCCCAGAGAGTGGTGGTGATTTGTGCTGCATCCACCTGCTGCCTGGTCACCACTGGTGTTCCCAAGGGCTCAGTCTTGCTTAATATCTTTATTGATGATCTGGACAAGGAGATTAAGGGCACCCTCAGTCAGTTTGTAAATGACACCAAGTTGGGCAGGAATGTTGTTCTGCTGGAGGGTAGGAAGGCTCTGCAGAGGGATCTGGACAGGCTGGATCAATGGTCCAAAGCCACTGGTATGGCTTTCAACAAGGCCAAGTGCCACATTCTGCCCATGGTTCAACAACAACCCCCTACAGCTCTACAGGCTGGGGACAGAGTGGCTGGAAAGATGCCCAGCAGAAAAGGAACTGGGGGTGTTGGTCAACAGCAGCTGAACCTGAGCCAGCTGTGCCCAGGCAGCCAAGAAGGCCAGTGGCATCCTGGCCTGGATCAGCAACAGTGTGGGCAGCAGGACAAGGGCAGGGATTGTCCCCCTGTACTCAGCACTGGTGAGGACACACCTCAAAATCTGTGTTTGGTTCTGGGCCGCTCAGGACAGGACAAGAAAGAAATTAAGGTGTTGGAGCATGTCCAGAGAAGGGCAATGAAGCTGGCGAAGGGTCCAATCTAAATTATTCCACCCTATTCTATTCTTTGTTGCTTCCTTCAGGTACTCATTCTCCTTTTTAAACTCACTTGACTGCTTAGAGCACAGTCATAATCATATCTGATTTTGTTCAAATTAATAATTACTAATTTGTGACCATAAGGGATTTTTTCAGCTTGTATTAAAGATGTAAGAAATCTTGCCATGCAATTCAGAAAGCCATACAGCAGTCTCTTATTTCAGTGTTACCAACAGAGAGTACTGGTTATTTTGTTGTACTTTTTATTAGCATCAGTAAGACTATTGCTTCTTCTCAGTAAAGGCCAAAGGATACTGTGATTCAACAGGAGAAGAGAGTGCTCAGCCACCTCTCATTACAGTCTTTTCTGGCCCAGCAGAAAGCCTTGAACTGTCCCCTAAAATTCCTAAACCAACAGCGCCTGTACTTGGGTGAGGTCTTGTAAAACACAAACTGTTTGGACAATTTAAAATACAAGTATATAGAAAAGTAACAGAAAAATATAACAGCAAGCGACAGAAAACATGATCCCTTAGGTGCCGTAGCTGGAGGCTTAGTGGCAGATGATGCTGCAAAATGGCTTCAAGATGGGATATTTACAAAATTGCTTCATGAGAATTTTACACTGCTAATCACAAAGCTCTAATAGTAAGTCTTCCCTTACTAATAGAAAGCAGTAATCTAAGCACTAGCTTGCATTTTCAGATATTGCCTTTGCTAAACTGTATTAGAAACTTGTAATATTCCTTTTTCATTTCCAAACACGACTTCATATCCGACAATTTCAGCATTGCCTTAGCCCTTCTGAATATACTAGAAACAGATCTCCTCATCTGATTAATTCTAATCATTTTTAGTCATTATTTCTTTTTAACATATATTGGTATAGCACATTAAATATTATTTATAGCTTTAATTTGTGTCTTGTTTGGATTGTACAATCACACGACTAACTTGGCTATCACTATTATCATATTGTTTTATACTGCTCCTAAAATTAATATCCATTCTTGTCTTTAAGTGTTTTATTGCACTTGTCTTTCTTGCTTTGCATTGCATAGTCCATGATTAATTCTGTTAGCCAAGTGCATATGGCCTGCTTGGCTATCATCCATTATCTTCATCATTGTTGCCTCAAAATGAGCACTTTATTATTACTTTTTCATCGTTCCAATTACCAGATGTGCTTTTGCATTCCCTTACTTTTCCTACTAGACTGAGATCTACATTTAGAGTAAAAGTCCCAGCTCATTAGTCATTGAAGATTAAGTGACTTTTCCCTGGCTAAATACAGAAAATTTGAGGGTCAGTTCCAGTACTGTAGAAATAAGCAACTTCTGAAAAACAGAATCAAGAATGTCTGGCTGTTCCCATAGAAAGAAAGCTTCATTTACTGTCAGAAAATTGGTAGTTTGGTAGACGATTTAGACAAAAGCTAAGGTGTGGTTATGCATTTTCCTCAGAATGGTTCGTTCTGTTTTCCTCCCCTTCTAAATGTATTGCAGATCCTAAGTTGTACCTGTCTTCCTCAGTGCTCCAGTTGGTTCATGTTACCTGATTCCCCCTACCCTCCGTCCTGTTGGTTCCTGAAATGTGTATCCTCCCCTGTTAGCTGTTTATTGGTCGAGCCTTGGACACGCGGGTTTTTGGAAGGAGTTTTAAGCATGCCCAGGGGGCTGC